>APFE031585851.1:99895-150499 GCA_000404065.3 Pinus taeda | reverse complement strand
AGCACTCAAACTCTGCATGAGCTCTGGTATGGTGAGACTCCTTCGGTAAAGCATTTCAAAATTTTTGGGAGCAAATGCTATATTAAGAATACTGATGAACAGCTTGGCAAACTTGAACCCAGAGTAGGTGAAGGCATTCTCCTTGGTTATTCTCCCTACATCAAAGCATATAAGTGTTATAATAAAAGACTTGGAAGAATTGTCGATAGCATTGATGTAGTGGTTGATGAAAAAGGATACATCCTTAGGCAAGTAAATCATGAAGATATCAAAGAGGATAAGACTACTCTCCAAATCAGACAAATGATGAAGAAGAACCTCAAGAGGCACCAGAGGAACAGATAAGGATAGAAGAAAGGACTCCATCTAGGTACGTTCAGAAGAATCATCCAGAATCTCTGATTTTGGGGCAGAAAGAAGTAGGTGTACAAACTAGAAGAACAATTGCAGAAGCCTCAAGCTATTTGGCATTGCTCTCCTCCACTGAGCCAAAAAATGTAAAAGAGGCATGCAAATATGAATTATGGATCAAGGCAATGGATGAAGAACTTGAGCAAATTGAAAAGAACAACACTTGGGATTTGGTTCCTAGACCAAGAGATAAGAATGTCATAGGGACAAAATGGATCTTCAAAAACAAGTTGAATGAAAATGGGGATGTTATTAGAAATAAGGCTAGACTTGTTTGTAAAGGGTATGCTAAACAAGAAGGAATAGACTTTGAAGAAATTTGCTCCCGTTGCTAGACTTGAGGCCATCAGAATGTTCCTTGCTCTCTCTAGCTTTCAAAAGTTCAAAGTATTTCAAATGGACGTGAAATCAGCCTTTCTGAATGGAGACTTAGAAGAAGAAGTGTACATTGAGCAGTTAGATGGATTCATCCTTGGTAATGATACAAATCTTGTATGCAGACTAAAGAAGGCTCTCTATGGTCTCAAACAGGCTCCAAGGGCTTGGTACTATTGTCTGGACAAATACCTTCATCAACAAGGTTTTTCAAAAGGATCAACAGATAGAAATATTTATATAAAAATTGAAAATAACAAATTGCTAATACTTGTTGTGTATGTAGATGATATCATCTTTGGCAGCAATGAAGAAGTTATGAGTCAAAACTTTTCCTTGGTGATGCAGAAGGAAGTCGAAATGTCTTTGCTTGGAGAACTGACATATTTTCTTGGTTTACAAATCCAAAAAAATAAAGGCGGTATCTTTTTATCTCAAACCAAGTATCTCAAGCAGATCTTGAAGAAGTATGGCATGGAAGATTCGAAACCAGTATGCACTCCTATGGTCACAGGATGCAGCTTCAGTGCAGATGAATCAGCAGTAGTGCATCAACCAACCTATAGGTCCATGATTGGAAGTATGCTCTATTTAACAGGTACTTGACCAGACATCATGCATGCAGTAGGAATGGTTGGAAAGATTTCAGGAAAATCCAAAGGAGACTCATCTTCAGGCAGTAAAGAGAATTTCCAAATATCTTCAAGGGACACAAAATTATGGCTTATGGTATCCTAGAGATACAGATCTCACACTTCATGCTTATACAGATGCAGATTGGGCCAGAAGCGTGGATGACAGGAAGAGCACAAGTGGTGGTGCGTTCTTTATGGGTTCCAGATTAGTATCTTGTTCAGCAAGAAACAGAGTTCAATTGCCTTGTCTATAGCGGAAGCGGAATATGTTGCTGCACTCAACTCCTTTGGATGATGCAGACCTTGCAGGATTTTCAAATCACTTGTACACCACCTATCTCCATCTTATGTGATAATACAAGTGCAATCAGCATTTCAAAGAACCTAGTCATGCATTCAAGCACCAAGCACATACCGATCAAGTATCACTTTCTCAGGGAACAAGTGATTGAACAAAAGGTCAAGTTGGAGTATGTTCCTTCTAAGGAACAAGTTGCTAATATTCTAACCATTTCCCAGGGAGACCTTTGAATACCTCAGGCAAAAGTTGGGGGTAGTTTATGCATCATCTTGTTGTTGAATCTCATCTGTTGGTTGTACGCAAGGTCTATATGTGGTATACACGTACATTTGCTGGTTTATGGATTGGTTGTAGATCGATGGCACAGGTTTAGGGGGAGCACATATAATGCATTGTTGGCATTATGGTAGCACAGAAGGAGAACATGGATGATGATCTGAACATGGCTGCAATATGTCTCTATCTCTTTCATGGTCATGATGGATTATGGTTCTTCTTGGAGAAATTTAAGGTGGATTATGGTAGATTATGAATCTGGTCAGGGGGAGCATTATTAGTAGAACAAAGACTTAAGCATGTACTCAGCGGGAGCATAACCATTTACCCTTGATGTAAAAGGGGGAGAATGACGTTGAGGATCTTGAGGTTGCCATCAAGTCCAAAGGGGGAGATTGTTGGCATTATGCTTCTGGTTTGGCTCTATGGTACAAGTGTTGTACTTGATGGCAACTCAGTCATGTGGAAGATCTCAGTTCAGGCACTCAAAATCATGGAAATTAAGATACCCGTAGGTAATCCTAGAAGAAGCTGCGGACCCGTAGGTACACCGTCCAAGGGGTGTGGACATGCACGCAGGTGCTTCGTTCAGAAGGTGCGGATCCCAGTTTCACTCTCTCCAATGCATAAAAACGTGTGCATGTGGGAATCTTCATGAATGGTTCATGGTATTAGTCTGACAGCTTTTGATCCTATGGTTTTGGTCCATGGTATTGCATCTACAAATATTGATCCAAGGTATTGGGTTCATGGTATTGTGTTATTATGGTTTTGGACCATGGTATTGTGAAAGGCTTGCCTATAAAAAGGAAAGGAGATCTCTTGGCCACACACTTGTGAAATTTGAATATCTTAAGATCTAAAATTTTGGGTGATTGATTTTAAAAGCTAGATCTAAATCAAGAAAAAATCTAAAGGTGAATCTATTGATAAATCGTGATCTCTCAAGCGCATGAGCAGATCAGTGGATCTGACTGATTGTGGCACATTAGAGGACTGTTAATTTGGCCCTAATCAGAAGTTCGCAGGTGATCCGAAGGCGCAGTACGGGGGTACGCAACGCAGCAAAAGGCGCAGTGTGGGGTACGCAGTACAGCAAAAAGCGCAGTGCGGGGGGCACGCATAGCAGAAAAAGGCACAGTGCGAGGTACGCAAGCAAGAAGAAGGCATAGTGCGGATGTACGCTGTAATTCAGACGGTAAAGGTGCGGATTTGATAAAAAGTACGCAGACCAGAAGAACGGCCAGTGTGGATCTACGCAGTTCAGACTCAGAAGAGCTGCAGATATACGCAGGTCCCTGTTGGTGAAGTTGCAGACTTATCTTGAAACATTTGTTGACTGTCTTTTATCTATTGCTGCAAAATTCTGGGTTTAGATTTCTGGTATTACCTTTTTGTTTAGAGCATTCTGAAGAATTTGGTGATTCATTGGTTGATTGTATAAGGAGATTGGGTGATTTGCATGTACTTGATGATTATTTGATCTTCTTGGATCCAGTTTGAAAATTCATGAAACGTGGTCCTTAAAGAAGTAAAAGAGCTAAGGGGGTTGTAGCTCCCTTCCAGGAGAGACTGGAAAACGAGAGAGAGTTGTAGCTCTCTGCAGGTTGCAGCCTGCGTACTGGTAAAGGAATGCACCAGTACAAGACCATTGTAAAAGGAGTTTCTAATTTGAAAGAAGATAGAGACATATTGCAGCAGGTGGTTTTCACCCACATTGGGTTTCCACCTTATATCTGGTGTTCTTTGGTGTGACTATCTGTTTTTCTTGTTTCATGCTCATTATTATATGGTACTAACCTACAAATTAATGATCAATATCTGAGGATTAAATTAAGTATACATCAAGAATTCATATTGAAAATAATTTGATAATACTGATTCACCCCCCCCCCGCTCTCAGTATTATTTCCAACAGAAAACCCTTATTAAAAGGCTTAAGGTAAATGAATTATTTTAAATGCTTTTTGAATAGAAATAAAAGTGTGACTTCAAAATTTTTATAAAACTCTTCGTTATTGCAATAAAGCAATCAGAAGATCGCATATCGCAATAATGAAGGAAACTTATGAAGAAGAACATCCATTCTCTCTGATCCAAAAAGGCAATCACAATCGGAGATCAGAGATATCAAATGCCAAACACAATATAAAGCAGCCCTTTAATTCCTATAATGTGATAAAACATATCGCAATCAGCAAATCAGTGATGACAACATCAAATCCCAAACACATAATTGAAGGCGGGCTCAAATCCTCCAATGTGATAAAGCATATCACAATTGACAATTGGCAATTGGCGAAATCACAATGACAGAATAATAAAGCCCGAACCCATCCTTTGATTGCAATGTATTAATAAGGCACACATCTTGAGAATATATTTAAAGGGTTCGCATGCATTGTATCACCTTTCGGTGATTAGAGATATTTAAAACAAGCATTGAAGCCTTTCCCTTAACGTTGCCGATCACGAATTTGCGATTTACCTCTGATTATCCATCAAGGAAATCTAAGCCATGCTTGAATGAATCATTCGACATATAAACGATATGGTGGGCATTTAAAACCTTCTTCACCATGATTGACAGGTTAAACAGCTAATCAAAGAAGTAGTTAAGGGTAGATATTTCCTTTAGATTTTATCTGCGACAATCTTACTATAATCCATTATCACCTACTGATCAACGTAACTCTTTTTCATTATGATATTGGTCTGTAGCAACATTTCTCTGTATCACGGTTTTTCAATTGCTTGTGCAGAATTCCGCTAAAATCAGAAATTTGAAACAAATGGGAGAGAAATCAAAGAAATCCGCAGTAGCGGCTCCTACAGCAACAGCACAGCCAGCCAAAGATCCTGGACCAAGCAAAAAAGGGTTAATCTTAGACACTACGTGCCTTGGTCTAGGAAACACTAGCTGGGAGAGCATCTACAATTTAATAGAAGCAGAAGAGCCTAAGGAAATATCAAAGGAAGCCATAGCCGACTCAAGTAACAAATCGGAAGCATCCCTCAAAGATTTAGCTTGTTCATATTTGCACAAAATAACAGCATGAGAAAAAATCCTGCCATATACTGACGTAGTGAGATGGGTGGTAGAAGAAATTCTAGTCTCAAATAGAACATTTTGCGCAGCTGACGATTTGGCTCATTTCAGCTTGATGATCTAAGGAAAATGTATCACTTACCTGAGCCTGAAAAGTGGTACAACAAAGCCTTCCTTGAAAAATTTTCAAATGAAAACGATTCAGAATCAGCCCCGATTCGACAGTGGAGACATTTTCCCCAGAAGCACAAGAACGAATCATCATGTAAGTACTTTGTGGACTCATTGGCTTCTCCTTACTGTTATGCCGGAGCTATGATGTGTAGAATGTGCGGAATACATGACTCTACTAAGTTCACTATTGAAATGGTCCCTCTGATGGAGGTAGCAATCAATGGCTATGGGATGGATTAGGTAAATATTTTGTCCAACAAATTAGCCACAACAATTCTCAAATTCAGATCAAATGCATGTAAAACTACCAGGACCATTCCCCCTTTTTATTACAATGCTTATATTATGGATACTCTTTGCTTTAATTTTGAATATCCGGTACTCAGATGGAGATGGACTCCCCAAGACCCTAAGCCAATCCATATTTATCATTAACTATTATGGAAGGCTCACTACAAAAATCATTTGTATAAAATTTGAAATGGTTTTATGTTGCCTGTGTATTATGCTATTTTTGATAAGCTTGCCCCCAGGATTTCCGAGGAAGTAGGTATTGACTTGACTGCAGTAGGTAATTGGTTCGGAGAAGACAAATTCACTTATATAAGGCTTTTTGGTAGCCTTACAAAACCCCATGTCCTTCCCCTGTATGTGCCCGATAAGCTATTAGCTCGAGAATTGGCCTATCAGATAACAATAGAAGGGACATCCAAAACCCTTAGAAATTCCAAGAAATAGGTATGGCCTACATTTCCTTTAAGATGCACTGTTTTCACTCTTCATGATTGCAAACATGCAGAAAAGGAGGTAGAAAAAATACAAATGCCGAATCTTGCAACAATTCCCAACAGACAATATGATCCAAGAAAAGTTGCCTATAATGTTCTTGAACAAGCCAAACTTACAAAGTTTGATCATGAAAAGGATGAATTTGATGACCTATTTTCCTCAACTGAATCACTATTTTAGGTAAAATCATTGGCCAGGATCAGGTATCAAGATGAAGGGCTGAAAATGTTTAATATGCTTAGAGAACAGAGGTTGCAAACTCTACCTCTAGACTTATTAGCCACCACCCCAACAATCCAATCAAGCAAGCCTAAACAAAAAACTGTTGACAAATCTCCTCCGGTGGGAAAAGTTCCCGAGAAAGAAAAAGTGCCAGAACAAGAGAAAGAACAGGGAAAAGGCAGTGAACACATGGAGATAGATACTCAGATTGATCCCAAGCTTCTTAAATAATGGCAACAGTTCGATTCCATTATAAGCAATCTTGAGAATTTGTAGGGTTTTAGCACACTTGAAGTGACAATTGGTCACAAGACAGAAACAAATACAGTTCCAACCGAAGGAACTAGCGGCCTACCCATAAGTTGAGATGTAGAGATAATTCCTAAGCATCCATCAGATGAAATTGTTTTGCATATAGAAGAAATACCACCTTTAGATGTCTTCTATAGCCCTAAGCATAGGGTTGTGGTAAAAAGACAAAGGAAAAAGAGAAGGCTTGATCAATCTTCCCTTTTACCTGCACAGACAAAGATGGCTAATGTGGTACGGAAAGAATAATTCAATCCTTCTAAAGACCTCAGAAAACTCTCTCAATATGCCGGGGCATACTCGACAGCTACTATGGATAAAGCATCAGAGGTTAGCAATTTACTCAAAGAAAAAGGTCAGACAATCGTTTCATTGGAGGCATAGGTATCCAAAAGATAGTAGAGGATAGAGCAGTTAGAACAACAGTTGGCAGCACAACAATAATTAAACAACTAACTAAATGAGTAATTTCTCAAGGAGAAGCAAAGGATAGACCAAAGTGCAATTCAGAAACAAAAGGAACTATCCTCAGCATTGGCCAAGCTAAAATAAATGAATGAACAAATGAGCAAAACAAAAGATGAGCAAATCGCTCAACTATCACAACAAATTGAAAAGTTCAAAAGTTTTCTTCAACCAGCAAAGTTCAGATCCGAAGCTCTCTAGATCAATAAGGCATTGATTAAACAGTTAGATTTACTATGTCATAATATTTCCCTTGCTGAGCCCCTCTGTGAGATTTATTCATCAATGATTGACAAATCAGTTGACGCAATGCAGAATTTGGAACAGGCTGATGAGACATTGACAAACTTTCTTGCCTGGCAAGAAACCAGTGAAGGGAAAGCTACAAATCTGCCTAAAATTCTAGAATCCCACAAGGAAATTCTTTTCCTAGAATGGCAATCACAATTGATGAAAGCGGAAAGGGAAACTTCAAGATGTAGATCAACAATTGGTAATTTGATTGAGTTAATTAATGATACTCTTTATCTGTCTAGTTTGATTTCAGAGTGCACTCTAGGGAAATTTCCATCAGCTAAAGCACTAGAACAATCATGCAAACAGGATTTAAAACAGAAGGAGAGATTAATCGGAGGCATCCAAAGTTTAACTTGGGACACCTTTTGGTTCTTCCTAGTCAAACCATACAGTCAAAAGGCAGCACTGAAATGTTTAACCGATGCAATCAGTTACGTGATTCCCGAAATTCATGGTGCTACGTATTCAGCCCAACAGCATGCACATCTGAGTCACCCTCTAGAATTGCAACCAATGCTTGCTATATTCCATCTCAAGCCAAAGGATGATTGGCCGAAACAGTGAATCATTCTACCAACTGCAAGCATTCTTATTTCAAGGATATTTTCATGATTTGGTTATACCACATCATAGCATTTTTATTTCATAATTAGTTAGTTTAGATAGTATTTATAGACCCTTTCATGTCTTTAGAAAGGGTCCTCAATTTTTGTATCAAAACTTGGATCAGGAGTCACACTATTGTGCTTCTGATATATATTTTTTTATGAAGACTGGACCTATATTTTGGATTTTTATGAAGAATACTTTGATGAGATATGCACTACTACTTTTTGTGAGAGTATTTCTAAGTTTGAAGATGGAATTTGAATGCGATTGATATTGAGAAGGATTCAAATTACATATGGTACTATTATCTATGTCTTTGCTCCATTCTTTTATATGAATCGGTGTTTATTCAATCTTTCTATCATTTGATGTATGTATATGTTTTGACAGCAGTCCTTATACTTATCACTATTGAATGTTTAAGGAATGTTATTCTTTCAATCATATTTATGTCAATGATATATGAAGAATAGTGTAATAATATTTTAATGATTACTTTGTTCAACTACTTGAACAAAGTAATTATCATATGAATTAATATCTTTATTTATCAATAGAGTCATCTATATGCCTATTTGTAGATAAAGATCATCAAAAGTTACACTAAAGTGGAAATTTCCTGGGATAGATTAGTCATTTATAATTTTGCATTTTAGAATAAGTCATCCATCATTATCATTAGATAATATATAATCAACCACTTATCCATCCTATTTACAAATCATTGGGAAATTGGTCCCATTATATCTAGTTGGAGCCACCACACCAAACGGAAAAGGAGCTGCCTTTAAGGTCTGGACCGGGTGGTTTTTCCCGATGTTGATGCAACGATTTTCAAGGCATCAACATTTTTGGCACTAGAAGGAGGGCATGAACTATGAATGGTGAGCAAACCCAAACCTACAACCCATTCTGAGAGTAAATCTCCCTCCACCTCACCTCCGACTTCTCCTTTGCATGCTGAAACTCCAGTCTTCAAACGAGAAGAAGAGGAGACAACTACCACTGCTCAACCCCAACATATCCCAGAACGATTAACTCCAAAGTATCTTGAAGTTCAGTCTCTCATCCATAAACTTCAAGGCATTTCAATATCACCATAGAAATCTGAGGTATCTCAAGGTAGTGAGACTTCGCAATTCATTCCACCTCACCACCTCACCAAACTTCAGAGTAGAAAGCTTGTTATTGAACCTACTGAGTTGCCTTTACCTAAAAGGAAAAGGGCAAGAAAAACAACTGAAGGATCTTATAGTGAGGCTATCTCATCATCATCCTCCATTACATCTTCTCCAGTGCGAATTCAACCATCCACTCCTCCATTACACATTGTTGTTCAACAGGGATCTAGAACTTCAACATCTCAACCCCCTCAAACTTCAATATCTTCTCCTTCCCAATCATCTGGAACTTCATCAGCAATATCATCTAGTACTAGTTCTACAATGGCACAAAATCCATGGAATAATCCTGGTGAAGTCACCATGCCTACACCATTACATCCATTGCCAACACATCCTGAAAAATGGTTGCCGAAATTTAATCCAGATGTAGGCATACAAGCCGATGAGCATATTAACAACTTCATGTTGGCAGTTAACTTAAAAGGAGTTATAGAGGAAGATGTCGTTGTTAGGCTTTTCCCTTATACCTTGCAAGGATCAGCTGGGTCTTGGTATTTTTCCTTATCCTCAGGATCCATTACTAGTTGGAACATTTTTCAAGAACAGTTCTTGACTAAATACAGTGATGACAGATCTCTAGCAACATTAATCAATGATCTTTCGAATCTTAGGATAGAATCCAAAGAACCTATAAAAGAGTTCAATTCACAGTTTAATAAACTCTTGAATAAGATTCCAACTGCCTCTGAACCTAGTGAGCAAATCAAGAGTGAATGGTACATAACAGCTTTACCTTCAAATATAGCTATTTTTGTAGATAGAGTTGAAAAACCAACTCTAGCTGAAAAATATGAAAGAGGAACTTGCTGTAGAGAAACACATTATTTCTTTAGAAAAGAAGGCTGCTCTTGAAGATAGAAAATCTAAAAACGTCTCTTTCAAAGATGATTTAAAGAAGAAAATGGCTAAAGATCCATATGATATGGAGGGTCTTCAGAAAGTTCTTAAGACTATGTCAAATGAAATGGTAGAAATCAAGAAGCAAGTAGCCAAGACTTCAACAAAAAGGCCATTTAGAAACTTTAAGAAACCTGAATCAAAACCACCAAATGCTATATCGAATGCAGACTCAGATCTCGAAGAGGAAGAAGAAGAAGAAACAGTCTTATCATCTAAAGAACTTGAAGAAGAAGAAACTGTAGAATGTCATGGGATGTGAGACTTTATTTTGCCTAATTTCGATACAGAAAATGAACAGGAAGCTTTCCCTGTAACTACTAGGAGTAAGGGTACTCCTGATCCTATTCAAATAACTAAGAAGAAAAGGAATGCAGGTACTACTACTAAAGAAAAAGTTACCACAAGAAATCCACAGCAATACCTTCCAAAATCAACCATCAGCTTCAAATCCACCTCCAACATCTAGAACATTAGTAGTTACAGATTCTATGGACTACAATATTATTGAAAACATGAATAAAACAAAGGCAAATATCACTATGTTTGAGCTTAGTAAACTCAAACATCAACAAAAATTTCTGCTTAAAGAGTTAGATGTTGTAGCTTCTTCTCCTCTTCCAAATGTCGTACTGTCCAAAGCTGCTAATGAAATAGGTAAACCACCTCATGGTAGAGTAGAAGCTACTGATGCTGTTTTAATCGGGGGTTAGATCGAATTCCCATACTCCTCCTTTTCTCTTAACCTACGAGATCTATAATAGAAATCTACACAACTGTTTGATTGACTCAGAGGCTTCCTCGAATATAATGTCAGCTTCAGTTTGTTCCAAATTGAATATTGAACCCCAAAAGTCTGCAATTCATATTGTCTAGTTGGATAGAACTAAGGTCCAGGTTTTAGGAGAAATCAACTCAGTTACTATTAGTTTATCAACTAATCCAAGAGTGGTTCAGAGAATTGATATTTTAATAGCTGATATACCTGAATTCTATGGTTTGATTTTGAGTAGAGACTGGTCTGAGAAACTTCATGGTTATATTTCCACCAATTGGTCTCATATGTGGTTGCCTTATAAAGAAAAGACAAATCAGATCAAGATTGATTGAGAGAAACACATGACCCATACTGTTATTGAGTTCGAACAAGAAAATCAACCAATAGCATTCAATAACAATATTTTGGGGAATTACTCATCTGAATCATTATTTGGCAATTTTACTGTTCAACCATCACCCTTCTCAGTTAATAATTTCACATCTCAAATCAAAAAAATTTCACAAATAAATACATCAAGATGTGTTAAAATTGATGAGGAAACTATAAATAAAACTATAAATAAATCTTTGTTTTGGCCATTATATTTTGATGGGTCTAAATCTAGTGAAGGTGCAGGAGAAAGATGTATTTTAGTTAGTCTCAAGGGAGAAAAGACCATGTTATCATGCAGGCTGGAATTTGAATGCACAAACAATACAACTGAATATGAAGCCTTGATTCAAGGACTTTACAAAGTAATTGGTCTTAAAGTTCAATATTTGAAAATGTTTGGTGATTCAGAAATTGTTATAAAACAAGTCAAAAATACTATTCATTGCCTTTCTAATCACCTTAAACACTATCAATCTTTGGTACATGATCTTATATCTCAATTTTTAGCATTCAATATTTCTCCCATCCCTAGGTCCCAGAATGCAGCAACAGATTTACTAGCTAATGTCGCTTCCAAACTCCTTCCATCTAAAGATTACAGCCCCGATATATTCTCAGTAGAGTTAATTTTTAGACCATCAATTCCTGAAATGTCGCCAATTGGCAAGTGTTCAATCACGATGAAGACATTTTAAATTTCTTAACCTCTAACAAGTCCTATGATGATCAAATTATTGATGAAAGTGACCATGACCTTCAAATGAAGGAAAAGCTTGAAGAAAACTCAATACCTAAACTAGTGGTCAAGCTTGAAGATCTTTATGACGTCAAAGATAGGTTTAAACAGGTTACTAATTCAAAGCTCCAAAGTTCTACTTTGAGATTTGAATTGATAAACCTAGGTACTGAGCATAATCCACAAAACATCAATTTGGGATTAGGACATTCTTCAAAAGAAAGAATTGCATTCATTAGATTATTGCATAAATATTAAAATGTCTTTGCATGGAAATATGATGATTTGAAAACGTATGATACATCTATCATACAAAATACTATTCCAATGCTTTCTGAACAAAAACTAGTACAACAGAAATTAAGGAAGATTCATCCTAACTTAGAGAGTCAAATAAAAGTTGAATTAAACAAAATCTTGAAAGCTAAGATAATTTTTCCTGCTAAACATTCAAACTAAGTGTCTAATATGGTGCCAGTACGGAAGAAAAATGGTGACATTAGAATTTGTTTTGATTTCAGAAATCTTAACAAAGCAAGTCAAAATGATAACTTCCCTTTACCTACCATGGAGTAGACACTCCATTCAGTAGCTAGTTTTGAATTAATGTCCTTCTTAGATGGCCTTTCAGGGTATAATCAAAACTTGGTCCACCCTAATGACAGACTTAAGACAACCTTTAGAACCAAGTGGAGAACTTATGCCTATCAAAAATTTCCTTTCAGACTAATCAATGCTAGAGCTACGTTCTAAAGAGCGATGGACATAGCATTCAAAGGACTGATCAATAAATCAGTAGTTCTCTATTTAGATGATATTATTGTGTTCTCTAAGAAAAGATCAAATCATTTGCATGATCTGAAACAAATCTTTCAACGCTGCAAAAGGTATGGTATCTCACTGAATCCAAAGAAGTCCTTTTTTGCTCTTGATCAAGGTAAGGTCTTGGGCTTCATTGTTTCAAAGGATGGTATTTATATTGATCCAGATAGAATCAAAGAGATTTTGATATTCCATTCCCTCATAATAAAAAATCCATGCAGTCATTTTTAGGTCAAATTAACTTTGTAAAAAGATTTGTTCTAGATTTCTCCCAGATTGTTTTGCCATTACAAACCATGATCAAGAAAAATTCAGTGTTTAAATGGGGGCTTGCAGAAAAAGAGGCATTTGATTTCATCAAACAATCAATCATAAATGCCCCTGCTTTAAGAACTTCTAATTTTTCAAATCATTTTATGTTATATACTGTTGCATCTCATTCATCTTACGCAGCGGTTCTGACGCAAATTAACGATCAAAACTTGGAAGCACCAGTCTTGTTTTATAGTTCAAACCTTCAAGGTGCTGAACTTAATTACTCAGAAGTTGAAAAACAAGCCTTTGCTATATAAAAAGCAATTAAATACGACATACCCTTTCCCTTAAAAGCTCACACAAAAGTTATAGTCCATTTTTCAGCAGTAAGACAGTTACTAGTTCAAAGGGAATTAGGAGAAAAGAGAGCAAATTGGGTCATAGCATTACAAGAATATGACTTGGAAATCAAAACAGCAAATATTGTCAAAGGCCAAGGTTTTTATAGGTTGTTAGTAGGAGCTTCTAATATTCAAGAACCTAAAGGGACAAAAGATACTGAAGAAATCAGTCAGATAAGTACCACTAATCCTAAATCCCAATATGCAGATCTGATTTTCTATCTGAAAAATGGATATGCCCCTTCTAATATTTCCTATAAAAACAAATGTGCCATAAGATTGAAAGAAAAAACTTCATAATTATAGATGATGTATTGTTTAGACAAAATTATGATTCAATTTTGTTAATATTCTTAGAGAATCCTGAAGCGCAAAAGGTCTTGGAAGAGCTACATGATGGACTAGCAGGGGGACATTTTGGAGCCGATACAATGGCTCACAAAATCATTCATGTTGGGTATTACTGGCCTACCTTTTTCAAAGATACTCATGAATATGTAAGGAAATGCCAAAGTTGTCAAACTGCTAGTGGAAGACAAAGGAAACCAGTTTTCCCTTTGCAACCAGTCAACATTGAACAACCTTTTGAACAATGGGGATTGGATATCATTGGATAAATCATGCCACATTCCTCCAAAAAACATAGGTATATCCCCACAGCCTGATTACTTTACTAAGTGGGTCGAAGCAATTCCTTTGAAGACAACAAACTCTAAGGAAATCATTGAGTTCATAGATCAGTTCATCATTACTAGGTTTGGTGTCCCAAATGCTCTTATTTTTTATAATGCATCTTACTTCTCTGGAAATTCTATATTTGAGTTTGATATCAAAAGGGGATTTAAATTGAAGTATTATGCAAACTAGTACCCTCAGGGTAATGGTTTAGTAGAATCCACCAATAAAAATCTTATCAAAATCATTAAGAGAACTATTGAGCAGAATCATAAAAACTGGCATAAGTCTTTGATATTTGCACTATGGGCTGATCGAATAACACAGAAGGCCTCCATAGGAACTTCTCCATTTAATATAGTGTATGGAAAGGAAGATGTCATACTAGCAAACTTAGTACTTCCATCACTAGCTTTAGTGCAATTTATTGAAGAAAGTCCCTCATCTTCTATTCAACTAAGACATGATCAAATCTTGAAACTAGAAGAAGAAAGGGAGAAAGCTTGAATTATACATGCAAAACATTAGCAGATTATTAAGTCATCTTTTGATGCAACTTCAACCAGTTCAAAACATTTACAAGTTGGTGATTTAGTTTTGAAATGGGACAAAGCCCACGAGGATAAAGGAAAACAAACTAAGTTCCAGAAGATGTGGCTTGGACCATTCCAAATCAGCGAGAAGATAGGCCCTTTTACATTCATATTGTAAGATCTATCAAGAAAGAGAGATTCTCTTCCTGTCAATGGCCTTATTCTGAAAAAATTCTTCAATTGAGGAGGTAACCCCTTCTCCCATTGTAAATATTCAATTTTTAGCAGGATTTGTGTGAATAAATTAGTTTGTTTAAAAATCCTAGGAAATAAAGTTGTGAAAAGATTTCCATTGGTCTTTGCTATATTGAAAAAGTTACTCAAAGGAAAATATTTTTAATATTTACTTTTAAGAAATGGAAGCCTTAAAGAAAAAAGAAAACTCTAGGAAATTAGGTATAATTAGATTCTGAAAACCCCATTTTATTTTTGTGAAATCTTCTCAAAACATAGAAATACTGTAAATCATTTTAAAGTTTTAGAAGCCTGAAAATGGTTATCAATACAACACAGAGACTAATTCAATCTTAGAGTCTTCAACTCTCACCCTGTCATCCATATTCTCTTAAGGAGAAAATTGTTCATCCCATCCATCAAAGTTTATAATTACTCAAAGTGTAATTCTAAAATATAGTTGTTATAAAAGATAAGAGGTCTTATTATAGGCCTGCTTACCATGATCATAAGGGAATAGTTCAACTGACATTACCAGCACTACATACCAAAACAGGGTAATGGCTTATAATTATAAGAAAAGGGGTCTCATCACGAGCCAACTTGTTCAATTAAATTACAACTAGTGAATGGCATTGTCAACAGCTGGCCACCAAACCAGGACAATGGCTTTTTATCTTACAAAATGAGGAAAAAAGGAAAAAGTAATACAAAAAATATGGAAACATATCTTTTGGATTCATTCTTTTTAATTATACTCTGAAATGGATGGAATAAAAATGATCAAATGGTTAAAAGGTAACCCTGTCAAGACTATAGACGTTTGCTGGCAACAGAGGCTCTACCTATGACAAAGGAGTAATTATAAAAGCTAAGTTGGAAAAGTCTTTTGTTTTATCATTATCAACCAATTAAGGTTTATTTAAAGCTTAGAATGTATTTAATTTTAATAAGAGAAAAGAAATAGCAAAAATAGTTATCATTACGTTCACAATTTATGATTACTTAGTTATATTAGATTCTCTCTATCAAGTAAGGTTTCCAGATTAAGAAAGTTAAAGTATTATATTACTTTCTCAGAGATAACTGTTTCTCCCAGTGAATCGCCAATTGTTGTGTTGTACAACAACCCCCCATTTCATAAATTTGTTATACAAAATCATAATATGAAATGGGTCCCTTTTAAAATTAAACTTAGCTAGATGTGTAAAGAAATTGGTATTAATCCATCATAAGAAAACCCTTATTAAAAGGCTTAAGGTAAATGAATTATTTTAAAAGCCTTTTGAATAGAAATAAAAGTGTGACTTTAAAAAATTTATAAAAATCTTCGTTATTGCAATAAAGTGATCGGAAGATCGCATATCGCAATAACAAAGGAAACTTACGAAAAAGCACATCCATTCTCTCTGACCTGAAAAGGCAATCGCAATCGGAGATCTGAGATATCAAATGCCAAACATAATATAAAGCAGCCCTTTAATTCCTCTGATGCAATAAAACATATTGCAATCGAAAAATCAGCGATGACAACATCAAATAACAAACACATAATTGAAGGCAGGATCAAATCCTTTGATGCGATAAAGCATATCACAATCAACAATCGTCAATCGGCAATCGGTGAAATCACAATGACAGAATAATAAATCTCGAATCCATCCTCTGATTGTGATGTATTAATGAGGCGCATATCTCGAGAATATATTTAAAAGGTTTGCATGCATTGTATCACCTTTCACTGATCGGAGCTATTTAAAATAAGCATTAAAGCCTTTCCCTTAACGTTGTCGATCACTGATTTGTGATTTACCTCTAATTATCGATCAAGGAAATCTAAGCCACGCTTGAATGAATCATTTGGCATATAAATGACATGATGGGAATTTAGAACCTTCTTTACCACGATTGACAGGTTAAACAACTAATCAATGAAGCAGTTAAGGGTAGATATTTCCTTTAGATTTTATCCATGGCAATCTTACTATAATCCATTATCACCTACTGATCGACGTAACTCTTTTTCATTATCATATTGGTCTGCAGCAACATTTCTCTGTATCATGGTTTTTCAATTGCTTGCGCAGAATTCCACTGAAATTAGAAATTTGAAACAAATGGGAAATAAATCAAAGAAATTTGTAGCAGTGGCTCCTACAGCAATAGCGCAGCGAGCCAAATATCCCAGACCAAGCAAAAAAGGGCTAATCTTAGACACTATGTGCCTCGGTCTAGGAAACACTAGCTGGGAGAGCATCTGCAATCTAATAGAAGCAGAAGAGCCTGAGGAAATATCAGAGGAAGCCACAGCTGACTCAAGTAACAAATCGGAAGCATCCCTCAAAGATTTAGCTTGTTCATATCTACACAGAATAGCAGTGCGAGAAAAAATCCTGCCATATACTGACGTAGTGAGATGGGTGGTAGAAGAAATTCCAATCTCAAATAGAACATTTTGCACAACTGACAGGAGGATATTTCACTCATTTCAGCCTCATGATCTAAGGAAAATGTATCACTTACCTGAGCCTGAAAAGCGGTACAACAAAGCCTTCCTTGAAAAATTTGCAAATGAAAATGAGTCAGAATCAGCCCCGATTAGGTAGTGGAGACATTTTCCTGAGAAGCACAGGCACAAATCATCAGGTAAGTACTCTGTGGACTCATTGGCTTCTCCTTACTGTTATGTCGGAGCTATGATGTGTAGAATGTGGGGAATACATGACTTTGCTAAGTTTAGTATTGAAATGGTCCCTCTGATGGAGGCAACAATCAATGGCTATGTGATGGATTGGGTAAATATTTTTTTCCGACAAATTAGCCACAGTAATTCTCGAATTCGGATCAAATGCACATAAAACTACCAGGACCATTCCCCCGTTTTATTACAGTGCTTATATTATGGATGTACTTTGCTATAATTCTAAATATCTGGTACTCGGATGGAGATGGAATCCCCAAGACCCTAAGCCAATCCATATTTATCATCAACTGTTATGGAAGGCTCACTACAAAAATCATTTGTATAAAATTTGCAATGGTTTTATGTTGCCTGTGTATTATGCTATTTTTGATAAGCCTACCCCTAGGATTTCCAAGGAAGTAGGTATTGACTTGACTGCAGTAGGTAATTGGTTCAGGGAAGACAAATTCACTTATATAAGGCTTTTTGGTAGCCTTACAAAACCCCATGTCCTTCCCCTGTATGTGCCTGATAAGCTGTTACCTTGGGAATTGGCCTATCAGATAGCAATAGAAGGGACATCCAAAACCCTTAGAAATTCCAAGAAATAGGTATGGCCTACATTTCCTTTAAGATGCGGTGTTTTCACTCTTCATGATTACAAACATGTAGAAAAGGAGGCAGAAAAAATACAAATGCTAAATCTTACAACAATTCCCAACAAACAATATGATCCAGGAAAAGTTGCCTACAATGTTCTTGAACAAGCCAAACTTACAAAGTTTGATCATGAAAAGGATGACTTTGATGACTTATTTTCCTCGGCTGAATCACTATTTCAGGTAAAATCATTGGCCAGGATCAGGTATCGAGATGAAGGGCTGAAAATGTTTAATATGCTTAGAGAACATAGGTTGCAAACTCTACCTCTAGACTTATTAGCCACCACCCCAACAATCCAATCAAGCGGGCCCGAACAGCAAATTGTTGACAAATCTCCTACAGTGGGAAAAGTTCCTGAGAAAGAAAAAGTGCTAGAACAGGAGAAAGAATAGGGAAAAGGCAGTGAACACATGGAGATAGATACTCAGATTGACCACAAGCATCTTAAAGAATGGCAATAGTTTGATTCCATTATAAGCAATCCTAAGAATTTGTAGGGTTTTAGCACGCTTTAAGTGACAATTGGTCACAAGAAAACAACAAATACAGTTCCAACTGAAGGAAGCAACAGCGTACCCATAAGTCAAGATGTAGAGATAATTCCTAATGATCCATCAGATGAAATCGTTTTGCATATAGAAGAAATACCACCTTTAGATTTCTTCGACAACCCTAAGCATAGGGCTGTGGTAAAAAGACAAAGGACAAAGAGAAGGCTTGATCAATCTTCCCTTTTACCTACACAGACAGAGATGGCTAATATGGTATGGAAAGAAGAATTCAATCCTTCCGAAGACCTCACAAAACTCTCTCAATATGCAGGGGCATACTCGGAAACTACTATGGATAAAGCATCCGAGGTTAGCAATTTACTCAAGAAAAAGATCAGACAATCGTTTCATTGGAGGCACAGGTATCTGAAAGACAGTAGAGGATAGAGCAGTTAGAACAACAGTTGGCAGCACAATAGCAATTAAACAACCAACTAAACGAGCAATTGCTCAAGGAGAAGCAAAGGATAGACCAAAGTGTAGTTCAGAAACAAAAGGAACTATCCCTAGCACTGGCCAAGCTGAAATCAATGAATGAACAAATGAACAAAACAAAATATGAGCAAATCACTCAACTATCACAACAAATAGAAAAGTTCAAAAGTTTTCCTCAACCAGCAGAGTTCAAATCCGAAGCTCTCCAGATCAATAAGGCATTGATTAAACAGTTAAATTTATTGTCATAATATTTCCCTTGTTGAGCCCCTCTGTGAGATTTCTTCATCAATGATTGACAAATCAGTTGACACAAGGTAGAATTTGGAACAGGCCGATGAGACATTGACAAGCTTTCTTGCCTGGTAAGAAACTAGTGAAGGGCAAGCTGCAAATTTGCCTAGAATTCTAGAATCACACAAGGAAATTCTTTTCCTAGAATGGCAATCACAATTGATGAAAGAAGAAAGGGAAACTTCAAGATGTAGATCAGCAACTGGTAATTTGATTGAGTTAATTAATGATACTCTTTATCTGTCTAGTTTGATTTCAGAGTGCACTCCAGGTAAATTACCATCAGCTAAAGCACTAGAACAATCATGCAAACAGGATTTAGAACAGAAGGAGAGATTAATCGCAGGCATCCAAAGTTTAACTTGGGACACCTCTTAGTTCTTCCTAGTCAAACCATACAGTCAAAAGGCAACAATGAAATATTTAACCAATGCAATCTGTTAGATGATTATCGAAATTCATGATGCTATGTTTGCAAGGCTCCAGCCACTTTCCAAAGAGTGGTATTGAGTATATTTTCTGAATTGGTTCGTGATGCAGTAGAAATATATATGGATGATTTTACTCCTTATGGCTCTAACTTTCAGGAAGCTTTGTCTAACCTAGGAAAGGTTATAGACAAGTGTATTGAGATGAACCTGTCCCTCAGTCTGGAAAAATGTGAATTTTTGATGATTGAAGGGACCGTGCTAGGTCATGCAATATCTCAACAAGGACTGCAGGTGGACCCCAACAAAATTGCCATCATCCAAACGGTCCCACCTCCTCAAAAGGTGAGAGATGTCAGAAGCTTCCTAGGCTTATCCGAATATTACATGAGATTCATTAAAGACTTCAACAAGATAGCCTCTCCTTTGTTTGACCTCCTAGGCAAAGATGTTGAGTTCATATGGTTGGAAAACTGTCAAGAAGCCTTAGATACCTTGAAGAGCAAGCTAGTGACTGCTCCAATTCTCAGAGGCCCAAACTGGGCCCTACCATTTCACATTCACATAGATGCTTTGAACAAAGCGATAGGAGCAGCCTTAGGACAAGTTGATGAAAATCTACCTTAAGCCATATACTTTATAAGCAAGAACTTGTCAAAGGCAGAGTTAAACTATACAGTGACTGAGAAGGAACTCCTAGCTGTCGTGTATTCCTTAAACAAATTCAAACATTATATCACAAGCTATCAAACCTTTGTGCACACTGATCATGTTGTAATTAGATATTTAATGAACAAACCAGATGTAAATGCTCGCATTATTAGATGGTTGCTTTTACTATAGCAGTTTGATCTGACCATTATTGATAAGCATGGTAAAGAGAATGTTGTTGTTGACTTTTTGTCTAGAGTAAATTTTTCTGCAGGTGAAGAAGGGATGGTGGATGACCAAATGCCAAATGAACACCTATTTTCTATATTAGTACTCTCTCCATGGTTTGCTGGAATAGCAAACTACTTGGTTTCAGCACAGTTCCCACCACACATGTCCTCAAAAGAGAAGAGGAGGATAGTAAGGAAAAGCGTGCCTTTCACTTGGATTGGAGGCAATCTCTTCAAACTAGGCCCAGATCAGATCTTGAGAAGATGTGTCAGGGAGGAGGAAGTCTTTGACATCCTCCTTACCTGTAATGATGGGCCTTGTGGAGGTCATTTTGCAGCCAAAAGAACCACCTTCAATATATTGCAAGCAGGCTACTGCTGGCCCACTCTTCATCAGGATGTGAGGGGATACACAAACCAGTGTGATCGGTGTCATAGGATGTGGAAACCCACTCCGAAGGATGAAATGCCCATGCAACCTCAAGTGACCTTTGAGCCATTTGAGAAGTGGGGCGTGGACTTTGTGGGGCCTATCAACCCCCTTTCAAAGAAGAAGCAATACATCATTATGTGCACTGACTACCTGACAAAGTGGGCAGAGACAAAAGCAATCAAAGCAATGACAGAGAAAAAGTAGCTGAGGTTTTGAGAGAAAACATATTCTACAAATTCGGGTATTCGAGAGATTTGGTCACAGACCAAGACAGTTAGTTCACTTCCACCCTTATTGAAGACCTGCTCACACATCATAAGATCAAGCACAAGACTTCCACCCCTTACCATCCATAAGCCAATGGGCAAGTGGAGGTCACTAACAGAGAATTGGAAGGGATCCTAACCGAGGTAGTGAGTAGTAGAAAAAAAGACTAGGCGGACATATTAGTTGAGGCCACTTGGGCCTACAACACAACATGGAAGACCACCACCGGGTTCACACCATATGAACTGGTCTATGGGAAGAAGGATTTGTTGTCAATAGAGTTTGAATTCAATACCCTAAGGATGGTAGCTTAGCTGGACGTAGACCTTAGCCATGCATAGAAGGAGAGATTACCTTGACTTAATGGATTGGATGAATATAGATTGCAAGCCCTTCTCCATACAGAGGTAGTTCAGCTTCAGAGAAAGATATGGCATGAAAAAAATATCAGGGAGAAGAAATTCCAAGAGGGAGACTGGGCACTACTCTATGATTCAAGATACAAAGATTTCAAAGGAAATCTGAGGACAAGATGGCTGGGACCCCACATTATGGAGAAATGCAATGACAATGGTTCAGTTCTGATCAGAACCATTGATGAGGAAGCCATCCCCATGCTTGTCAATGGACATCGGTTGAAATTCTACAAGAAACCCCTCTCCAAGTGAGAGTTTATTGAATATCTAAATAAAACAATGATGGTAGTGGGGCATGTCTTAGCTTCCACTTCACCCACTCACTAAAGAAAAGAAAAAAATAAAAAACAAGGACTCAAGTGAAAACCTCCATGAGGCGCTTGAGTCTAATGATTGGGTTGAAAACCCCTTCTGAAGTGGCCCAGTGATGTCAAAAAAGAGAGGAAAAAGAATAAGATCCCTAGGTGAAAACCTCCCTTGGAGGCGCCCAGGGTAGGCAATTAAGGTGAAAACCTCTCTAAGGTGCCCTAGTTGTCTTAAAAAAAAAAAAGAATTTTTATTGCATTGCAAGTTTGCAGGAGGACTATAGGGCACAGAAGAAGGTGCCAAGGGGGCCCTAACATTCAAACTAGTATCCATCTCTCCTTCTCCACACCTTCCTCCATCATTTTTGGCATCTCTTTCACCCATTGTACCGTTTTCTTCCAAAACTGTGTTTCTATAGGAGACTCTGTGTTTTCTACAGGAGGCTCCTGTGGGAATAACAGAGAGCCAAAATTGTCTAAATAAGGTAGTTTGAGGGAAAAAAAGCTTCATGAGGAACCCATAATCGCTCCTACCATCTTCAAACCTCCTTGCCATCATTTCCAAGCCTACATCACACCCCAAGCATCACTATTTTTTTCTCTTCCTGTCCAAGAAAAAACACAGAAAAACAATTTTTTTTGGTTTCGAAAAAAAAACAAAAATAAAAAGAGGAAAAGGAACCAATAACCTTACCTGAAGCTTACCTACCATCCCTCCATCATTCATGATACCTCTGGCATTATTCTCAAGCTCCAAGCATAGGGAAAAGCTAAAGTTTCCAAAGGAGAAGCAGCTATAGGAGCTCCTGTAGGAATTCCTATAGCAGCTGATCCCATAGAAGTCCAGCACCAATAGCAAGAGAGTGCACACATGTAGGTTGAGAAGGCACATGAAGCTCAACTCCAACAAGAGAAGAACCTGCACAAACACACAACTACACATCAATAAGTAGAGACATCATGCATAAAGGGAAATGAAGGCATGCAATAGAGAAAGCCACAACACCTCACAACAAATACACTCGGATCACAGGTCAGTAACTAAGTCACTCCTTTCTTTGAATTTGTGTAATTAGGATTCATATGAAGGCAATGAGATGGTTGAGATTGAATGAGGGAAAGGTGGCCAGTTAAATTTGCCACCTTCATTTAGTTGACTCCACTTATCCAAGATGTCACCCACACGTGCACACAGTCAACTCAAGCACAAGATGCCAAGGACAGGTAGTGGGAGGAAGTGTGAACTCCGATGCAATAATGAGGGATGATTATGAGGAGGGGCCATGATGACCAAGCAGGTAGGGACCAACGGTCTGAATATGACCAACGTACACTTTTCCAACTTAGCACTCATAACCAAAAATATCCATAAAGGGTAATGAGCACTCCTCCCCGCATATTCTCACCACCTTTTCTTCATTTCCTCCTCGTAACTCAGCCACAATAGTCCTATTATGCCCCCATAGCCTTGTAACAACCATCCTCCATCGATTTCCTCCCCATCTTTGCTCTCGACATTTTCTATAGGAGAACCTATAGGAAATCTATAGGAGGGGCAGTGGGCTTCTATCGGAGGGGTATTGAGTCATTTTTAAGGGAGAAAACACAATTTTTGGCACGAATTTCAGTCTAGAGGGGTAGGGTTCATGCATGCTCCCTGTTGAATATCAATACATGAAAGAAGTGATCTCAATTTGAGGATGAAATAAGTCTTTAGGAGGGCAGAAAATACACAAAAAAAAATTGTTTATTTAAAAAAACACAGTCTCCTCTGTTTCTCTGTGTTTTCTCAAAATTCTTTGTCTCCACCTCAATATTTGGTTTTCCAAAAGAGTACAGACAGTATGACAGGAGGGTTTATGAGAAAGGAGCCCACTAACTCCACTAGGCTCCATGCACATCCTCAAGTGGTGGACATATTCACAAGGGAAAACTGGATGAATTTCTTTCAGAAACTTAAAGGGTTTGATGATGAAATTGCCCAAGAATTTTCTCTCTCTCTGGTCCCTCACACAAGAACTCATGTTACTGTAACCATTAGAGGCCTCTCCATTGAAATAACCCTTGAATTCATCAGTAGGGTCACTAACCTTCCTCTTGGGCTGCCTTGGAGCAAAGATGAGAAACCAATTGGCCAGGTTGCCAAGAAGAAATTTTTCCAAAATAATGAAACCCCATTTGAAGATAAAAATGGAATCGGAAGGGCTAGTATACCATATCCTTGGGATGAGGTTAGCTACCAAATAATCAAATACATTTCTTGTGAGGGGAGGTACAACATTGTTTATGGATACCATTTCAGAATCCTCCAAGACTTGAGATATGACATGGATACCCCAGCACATCAGAAGCTCAGTATACCTTACTTTCTCCTTCAATCCCTCATTGACTCAAGCACCAAGGTGCAAGAAGAAAATTCACAACAGCTAGCTCACCATGGCTTAATCAAGATCCTAGTAGAAGAGGCCCTCCATACCCTTACACTCCCTATAGCATGGGAAGTTTTCAGAAACATGACAGCAGAGGATGACATCAAGGCATTAACCTATGATGTCAGTCCTGCTATTAGTGAGGAGGAAGAACAACAAGGAAGAGAAGATGAATCCAGTGGTTGACATAGCAAAAAAAGAGACAGAAGAGGTAGAAAATGAGCCAGAGTAGGTGGAGGAAAATGAGACAGAAGAGGAAGAAAAGGAGGCAGAGAAGGCGGAGCAAGGAGAAGAGTCCCCTGAGACTTTGGAGAGAGAAGAAACAACTACCCTCACTACCCTCATCACACCAGTCAAGCCAAAACAGAAGAGGAAAAGACAAACATCCATGTATTTCACGACAAGGAAAAGCACAAGAATTAAAACAGGGAAACCTTAGCCCTCTTCAAAAGTTCCCATTACGATTGAAGATTCACCATCTTCCAAGGTGGAAGAATCTCCTTCCAAGGCACCCATAACTTATGAAAGGGGGACACAAAGGTCTTCTACATGGAAGGGGAAGTCAATTCTACAATACCAAAAACCAAACCTACAGGAGGTTGAAACAATCCTACAGGAGACTCTCTCCAAACTACAGGAGACCCAAAAGCTTGGGAAAAATATAGGGGAATAGCCAAAGATGAAGGGGCAAGCACAAAAGCTACAAGAACCTGACCCCCAGCCTAGTATTGCCTCCTATTACAATCTACTTGAGGAGGCAAGATAATCCCATAGAAATCTACAATTCCACTGTTTTTCAAATTGGAGAAAGAAAGAGTGAGAACACATAGATGGATGCAGATAGCCAAATCCAAAGTTGTTGAGGATGTTGGCCATATGGAAAACAAACTCAGGGAAATGTGTAGAGAATTGAGTGCTTTCAGAGACAGAGAAGCCATCACAATAAGCCACCTTGAGAAGGAGAATGAAATATTAAGGAGGAAGCTATAGGAGAAAGAGACCCATTTGGCATACATGGTCAACTTATCCATGGAAGCCTACAATGCAAAACACCAGCCAAATCTTATGGCGTCTATTTGAAGGACCAATGGCTTCAATTCCAAATAAAGACCTTGGCACAAAGAGGCACAATGCCTTTCCAAGACTACAGGCAGTTCATGGATTTGTGTGACCAAAGCACCTCAAAGGATAAAGTGAAGATGGCAGAGTTCTACCTACACAACATGGCCCTCAAAGACATGAATGTGTGGGACCCGAATTCCAAACTAGGGGACCTGTAATTAATGGTCATGGCCTCATGGGTGAACCATGAAGAATTGAGGATAGCAGAAATGAAGAGATTGATGATAAGAGAGAAAAATGAGCTATTAATCATAAGACCTGGGCCATCAGATCTTATGGCACTCATCATCACACACAACTTGTTTGCTAATGACCCTCAGATTGCCCCTAGATATCTAGCCAATCAGGCACAAACCATTGCACAATTTGAAGATATGCAAAGGCTACTTGGGGATGACTGTATGCATGCTTGCATGAGAAGATGGAACACCCTACCCCACAGCTTGCAGATCAGAGAATACCATTCTCCCATGAGGCTAAGGGGGGCATTGACAAGAGTGCCAATGTACAAGCGCTCCATGCAAAGGCTGAAGGTCAATTGGATTGGCCTCAAATTAAGTCCTCCACTTCTATTAGGCATGTTGGAAGGCAGAAGAGAAGAAGAAGAGGAGGAGCAGTGGAAGAACATAGAAAGAAAGGCATGTATTTATGACCAACATGAGCAGACCACATCAGAAGCCTGGGATGCTAGGGAGGCCACCAGGGCCATAAAAGATGAGGAGATTGACTAAGTTTCTCAGATGATGAGAAACACCTTTAGTAGGGGGTGATGATGAGCCTCATAAATGGGTAATTATATGTGCTTATTTACCTCCTAACCTATTCAAATCAACCATTCTCTTAGCTTATTGTATGATTTTCTGATTATATTTATGTTTATAGAGTGAGTTGAGCTAGTTATGATGCCATGTGATCTAACATGTATTTAATGCAGATTATTGATGGATTTTGAGGTCAAAGTCAAGGATCCAATGGTAAAATGGCAGCAATAACTCAAAGTAGATAGAGGAGAGGACTTATAGGAGGGAATCTCCCTAATTTATTACTCTTCACTTCGAAGTCCCCTTCATTCAACTCGGAATATAAGCAAACAAATCATGCACTAGAAGGCAATCGAGCAAGCGGAAGATGATTGAGAGTTATCTCGAGTTTTGGGAGCCAAGCCTCCCTGATTTTAAGGAATCTGTTGGTAGCTTCAGATGTATAAGTAGAGAGGCCTAGGGCCTCACTAGGGTCGTATTTTTTTTTCTTATGTAAACTCTGCTCAAATTTCGAGCTTATTATTTTGTGACAATTTCATGTAATCTTGCTATTGTTTTGATAATGAAGATGGAATCCTTTTTGAGCTAGCACTGAGTTACCTCAGAGGGCTGAAGCTCTTGGGTTAGGGCCCAATCCAAGTAGCCAATCTTCTTTTTACTTGTACTTGTATGCTTTACTTCAGTTTGTAGATTAATTTGATGTTAGATGTATTTCTTTTATAGTTAAGAATAGGTTGCTTTTGATGATTTAGTAGTTTTCTTCCATTTGTACTTTCTATAGCAGGTTAAGAATCGATCAAAAAAGATTCAAAAGGCTTGGAATAGTACCTTGGCCTCTCTTCCTCCCTCTGGGACCATGATTTGAAGCAAAGACCCTCTTTCTACCCCAAAAACACAGATTTTCCTCATTCATAGAACTTCTAGTGTTTGCAGCTCTTTAGTAGGCTAACAGTCCAGTTTTGCTTTACTTCAGATCTCCTTCATCATGTTAATTTCCTTATTTGCAATAGTCCTCTTTCATGCTTTCCTTTCCTACAACATTTCTCAGAATTTCCTTTCATAGATCATAGTTTAGACCATTTTAATGCAAAACTCTATTTTTCCTAAATGCACTTAGTTCATTTGTTGCTTGATTTTCTTGGTTTACTGTTAGTTCATTTGTAGTAGCTCTCTTCAAAAAGTAGGCCAGCTTATCAGCAATAACATCCTCCATCTGAACCATGCCCTACAAATCTCCCAAACCTCACCTCCATTCTGCCTTAGTTTCCTTCATTTTTCATAGAACTTCGTCCTCTCTCCTTGAGCAAATCCAATCATCTTTCGCTCTCCTAGTGATTCATGGTAGACCTTAGGCACCCTAACACCTCATTCCAACCTTCATCCGTATTTTCCACTCACTCTCACACCCTCAAAACAACGGAAATTTCACTCGACCTCCTCCTGTAGGCCTCTTATCGTTACTTTGTTTTCCTCTTGTAATTTTCTTGTGTCCTCCTGTAGTTTTTCCTGTAGGCTTTCCTTTGAAGGCCGAGTGTGGGAAAATCTTACAAAAGACCACCTAAAACCTCCTAGGACCCATCCACACCATCCTACACCATCCCAAGCTCCAAAACCACCCTCTCATGCCACCTGTTTGCCACACACAATAAATTACATGCATATTAAATTCACATAAAAACACATAAAATTCAAAAATATGTTTTTTGTTTATTTACTTCTAGAAATAGCATGGTTAGATGTTGTTTACTTCCTTGAGTAGGTAATGTAATTTGTTTCATGGTTTTCATAGTGTTATTGGAAAAAGTAGAATTAGCTTGTTAGTTAGGGTTTACTAGGTTTTGCTTTATGTTCCAGTCTTTCTCCTTTCTGCAATTAGAATAGCATCTGTAGAGTAATATTTCTTTTCTCTCATCATAAATAGAGCTTCTTCTAAAATCTATAGAAGCTGGCTTGAGCTCCTAGTGATCTTGTGTCGGCTGACCAAGTGACAACCTGTTGTGAGAACTAGTACTTGTGCACATAACACCGATGCTTCCAAGTTTGTTATGAACTACCAGGTTGATAAAAGTAAATTTGGCAGCCTAGGAGTTGTAGCATTCTTGCTACAATACTGGCGTTCACCAACAGTTAGTTTTGGAATCAAGTTTGAAGAGGCTAAAATGATGTTTTTTCATGATTTAAAGCCTCCAGGGTGTAGTGGACATATCCAAGTTTTTTCCAGGTCTTCAGCAACACTCAAAACCTCATTCAAGTCATCAAAATTTCAAGTCAACTATTTGTTGCGCTTATGCCAGGATTTGTTGTGTTTCTGTGTGACCAACTTCAAGCTTGGATTCTAAACAAATGGGAAAATATTTTTGAAAACGGGAGGAGTTTTTTGTTGATCCCAAGGAAAAGCCTCTCTCATTTTTTACAAAATTTACTGTCTTGGAGTTAGAGGTGGCACTTTTAGACCCATTTTTCACAATTTCGCTAGACCATAATTGCTGACAGGGTTCTAGAAATTTTTGAAATTCGACTTGGTGGACCTCCAACTTGGCATGGTTGACCTCAAATATATTTGTATAATGAATTTCGAGGATTTTTCTATCATATCCCATGATTAGCTCTTCAGTTATTACATTTTTAGTTAGTCAAAAACCAAACCCTAAATAGTAGGATATGGGCAAATTTTGTAAATATTTTATCCATGCATGCTAGGGAGTGTGAGGGCCAAGTGCGAGGGAAACACATGGGAGAACTCATTTCAAATGCATAGAAATGAATTTTCAGCAAGTTCCAGGTGCTCTAAGGAGGGAGTGAAAAGGTATACTAGCCAGTGCCAAGGCATCACAAGGGAGGACTAGGTCAAAATGCTTGGAAAGAAACAAATAAGAGTGTAGTGTGCCAAAGAGTGTCAGGAAATTCCAGGTGCCCCAAGGATGAAGTGTGTTAAGATAAGTTTAGAATAGGACTTTCCAGAGGCAAGCATATGTTTGTGATAAGGTGTGTACAAAGTAGTTTCAAACAAAGAGATAATTTGGGATAGGCACAACATTGTTTTGTCAATGACTTGGTTGGGTTCCCAAGTCACAAAAAAAGTAAGGTTATCTTTAAGGGTGTTAGTGTCAGTCAGTTCAGTCCATCACCAATGATCAAATATGATCTTACAAGGTGTTTTTAGGGTGTCAAGTCAATTTTTTGTCATTTCAGTGAGTCTTCAAATAAAAATTTGGTCACTAACTAGTGTGTCTAGGGTTATTTCCGCTCTCTCAAGAATTTCATATGCCGGTCACTTTCATAACTCAATTAAGTCTACCATCATGAAAAAATCATTAATATCACTTCAATCACATCATCATGGCCTCCATTCAACTCAATGTCACCATCAGGTCATTAAGGTTAAGGTCACAAAATAAGTCATTTCATGTATAAATCGATAAATGAGGAGTAGCAATAGGTAAATTTGTTCAATAACACTTGATTTCAAATCTAATTTATGTTTTTAAATTTAATAATGTTCCTAAGGTTCTAAATTTACAAGAAGAGGTCCTAAGGCTACAAAAGTAAAAAAGAAAGTGAATTGGTGAGGTGGGTCATCCTACCTCATTAATCACTTAGACACCAAAAGAAAATTATAAAAGCACATGGAGGAGCTCATTCACACTCATTTTCACTTGTCTACCATCCTAGCATTGAGCTCCTCCCTCTCCTTTGCAAAAAAATGTGATTCCATATCCCTTAGTGGCAAAAGTTGACTCTCGCTGTGCACAAAGAGCCTTCACTGCACACCTAGATAGCACGTTGCACACAAGAAACCTTCGTTGTGCACAGGGAAGAGTTGTCTATTTGACCACCAAAATTAATTTTTCAAAGCTCCCTTTCAGTCATTTCATCCTCCATGGTCTATAAAAAGTAAGTTTAATCATTTTCATGCCCTCCTCTACCTCATATGTCAAGAAAATGATCAAATACTTCTTCTAAGGCTTACATGATTTTCATAGTTTTGATCCTCAAATGATGAGTTGCTACCCTAAACCCCAGATTCCTTGTCCCTACACCTCTGTTTGCAGTTAATACACCATTTCCATCCATCACAAAGCCTTATCCCCTCATTTTCTATCATTTTCCTCTAAACCCTAATCTACCCTATCTCTTTCTAGGATAGGCTTGTGTTTTGGCCTATTCCACCCCCTCCCCTCACTCATTTCCCAAAGTTCCTTTTTCCCCTAGGCACTAACATCATCCCCTACCCTCCTAAATTTCCTTACAAATTTAGGCAACTCCTAAGTCCATCATACCACTTCATTCCCTCAAATCAATAAATTTCATTGTTTTTGCTTGCCTTTCACTTAGGGTTTGAAGTATGGAGCCTGGCTCATCACCATCAGAGAAGATGAAGTATAATAAGGGGGGAAAGATACTAAGGTTTTATCCCTCTAATTGTAATGAAATCACATCCTCCCCATTTTTCATGAAATGCTTTGAAGATGTCAATTGTTTAGGTTTTTGTCAAAGAGTGCACGAAGTAGGTTACCATCATGAACATCTCATAGGTATATTTTCCCTCACCTTGAAGGAAGACAAGATCACCATTACAGGGACTGATTTCATGTTTTCAGTGGATTCCATCTCTCAAGCTATAGGCACAGGAAACCATGGTGAAAACTGGTTCAAAGGCATGAACCTAGACCTAGAAGAGTACAAACCCTACTTGAAATTACAATACAAAGGAGCTCACTCACATGTTTTCCCATTCAGATACTTGTTGGAGAGATATGCACCATTGATGAAAGCTGACATGAAGTTCTTCACACATGAGGATAGATTTTCTAGGTTATATCAATACCACATAAAAATGCTCATGCACTTTACAGCTGCCAGGTCTCTAAATTTGTCCAGCTACTTGTATAGGAGCTTAACCAAAATGTCTGAAAGGTGCAACTAAAAGGCAAAGTAAATTATCCCAACCTCTTTCACCATAGCATGATAAAGGTTATAGTACTTCATCAGTTGAAAGAGAAGAACATGAAATTTGACACCTTCATTGAGGTAGCCTTGAAAACACATATAACCACTTCACCAAGCCAACACCAAACAATGTTAGTACAACCCATGGAGGTGGGGTCATCAAGCAAACATGATGAGGTTTCCAAGTCACCTAGGTCTGAGGTGACCATGACATATCAGAGAGGTAGAAGCCTTGTGCCTGCTCCTCAAATTGAGGAAGAAGCCAAGCCTACTACATCAATAGAACATGGATCACCATCACATCCTAAGGCTTCTTTGCATGATGAGGAGCCCATTGAGCATGAATTTGATCTAGTTCACTTGGAGGCACATGATGAGCATAAAACCTTACAACAAGTCATCAAAGAGAAGGATTCTCAAATCATGGAGCTCAAGGAAAATTTGGAAAGGGCCAAATTCATCATTTCATTCCTTGAGCAAGAAAATAGTCAACTTAAGGCAAAACAACTAGTCATGGAGAAAGAGCAATTCAAAGCCAAGAAACAAGAGAAAAAAGGAAAGACGGTGGTGGACCATGAGGACACTGAGAAACATGAAGGACATGTGGCAAGGAAGATATCAAGGACAATGGGTCTTAGGAAGGAAATTCAGAGTGAAAGAGAACACAAGCAACCAATGGAAGAATTGACCTTTGAAGAGAGGATTGCCATGGAAATAAATGAGGACATGGAGTTTTGGCTTGAAAAATTAAATTTCCACCTTAAGAAGTTCCTTGAAATGGCCAATAGGGATAACAACTTGCAAAATAAAATGGCCATCCATTATTACACAAGGAATCGGGTTACCAAGGTCAAAATCAAACAATTGAAGGGAAAACTCAAGGAAACCCTAATCAGCCGAGAGGAGAAGTGTAAGTTAGATTTGCTTCTTGATGCATACATGATTTCATAACATACCTCATTAGGGATCTCTAGAAAAATTTTGGGAGGATTTGGAGAAAATTTTGTGTTTAGGTGCTCACTGATGCAGAGTCGCAATTTTTTTATATTTTTCTATCTAGGAGCGCAGCGAGCTCACACTACGCTTCTTCCTCAACGCTCCAAATGATGGAAACTTAGAATTTTTGGAAATATTATGACCCCCTCTCAAAAACAAATTTCCCACTTTCCTGGTCTAGGACTCAGTTTTTGAGAAATTTGCAAAAAAGAGGCCAAAATTCACCTTTCTACCCCTCTTTTTCCATTTTGGTGTGCACCTGGATACACCTTGGGATAATGGCCACATCTCAGCCAAAAATGGGTAATTTTGAGTGCACAAATACTCTAAAGACATATACACTCTCCCATATTTCTAGAAACGACCTTATATATGGATTTGGACTTTAGAAAGGTACTCAAAAATGGCCTCCAACAGCTCACTGCACACTTGGAAATTTCTGAGATTTTTGTAAAATTTTCACTGTGTAATTTTTTGTAATTCCTAGTTTGACTTTGGTAAAAGTAAAAAGGTTGTAGTAGATGAATGTCAGAGGTAAAATTAAATGTAAATAATGGGTGGTTAGTCTTTGTAAGCTGTTTTGATGTAAATTTTACCTCATTTATGAGAGAGGTTGCAGTCCAAGTTAATTGTAGAAGTTGTTTTTAACTTCCCTAGCCATTAGGGTTTGGTTAGAACACCTCATGGAGTAGTTCCTAGAGTCATGGATTCAACCCCTGAGAGTGGGGAGATGTTGTTTTGGTATTTATGTATCAGTTTCTTAGTGATAGAATGGGTTGGATTTCAGAGGAGAGAACTATTATAGCTTGTACTTGGACATTTTCTAGAAATCAAAGGACACAATTTGCAACTATTATCTAGAAATTCATGTGCAGTAAGTTTGTGATGTTAGTTTTTCTCTGTTATGACTTTATATGAAATATATTCATCTTCTCTTTCCATTCATCAATTCTTCAATGGTTTTCCTTATAGTTTATAAATAAAATTCTTTTCATAAAGCTATGTTTTGATGGAAAAATCATTATGTGTTACCTTCTTTCTTGCTTAATGAATTCATGTTTCGTGCTCATTAAGACCATTTTCTTCTTCTAAACACTACACTACACCAAAAAACCCTAAGATCCATCACAAAAGTAATGCTACCTTGCTCCTTTATATCTTTGTTGCTATAACCCTTTGATCCTCTGACCTAGCTACCTAGTTTTTATCCCTTATCTAACAAAAAAACCCTAAATTTTCCAAAACCCACCTGAGCATAGATATCTAGCCTAAAATCCTTTACATTCCAGTCATCTCTTGGCTATGATTTCATAGAGAGAGCCCTCTCTAGTTTGGTAGGGCTAGCTACTAACCTAAAAGCTTGGTCTGCAATTACCTCTGTCGTTCTCCTCATTAGCTTGGGACATTGTGGAGGATAACAGAGGGCATGGAAACTAGGTAGTGCTAAGGTGTTCTAGTGAATGTAAGGTTCCGAAGTCATGGAAAAATGTAATGCTAGTTATGAGGTCATGACTACCAAGGTGTGTTAGGGAATGCTAGGGCATGCTAACATGTGCCAGATAGTACGAAGACATGTCAAATAAGATAAGATGTGCCAAGTACTAACAAGATAAGATGTGCCAAGTACTAAGGTGTGCCAAGATGTAAAATGGTGTGAAAATGCATGCCAAGGACTATCAAGGCAACAAAAGGGAGGAACAAGTTAAACTACAAGGAAATGAGCACATAATAGGGTTAGTAAGTCATCAATTTACCTTTTCCATGAGGGAAATTCTAGGTACACCACGACAAGGTGCCAATAGGTGCCAAGTGTCAATGCATTCTAAGTGCCAAATCTTCCTTTGTTTATTCTAATCTAGTTTCCAATAATTGATCTCAAATAACTTTAATATTAAACCATGCCAAAGCATACCAAGTCATCTCAACGCAAGTCAAACATGCTAAGACTTGCTAAGTGCCAATGTGCATTAGGGAGTGTGATGCAAGCTATGAAGTGGCAGAGCATATCGAAGAGTACTAAGGTGTGCTAGAGAGTTCCAATGCATTGTGAGGAGTGTTAGGGAGTGTTAGGACAACACAAGGGAATACTAGGTGTTAGGGCCTAAATCTACCTGAGGTTGAGAAAGGTAGAATCCAGGGTAACATCAAACCATGCTTAACTTGGTAGCTAGCCCTACCAAGTCGGGAGAGGACTCTCTCCTTGTCAATCTCAGTAAAAGATATCAAATGAAGCTTGATATGACTGATGTAAAGGCTAATTTTAGGCTAGGTATATGCTCAAATGAGTTTGATTGAGTTTTATGATGGTTTGCTAGCTCAAATGTGAAAGGTAGATTTGGGTCTGGGGAATGGACTCAGTTTTGCAAAGGCTTCTGTCAGGCGAGGTAGGCAAATGCTTTAGTACTTTAAACTAAGTGAGATGGAGAGTCTTAATACTGGTGAGGAGTTGGAGAGGGCATGAAAGTCTCAGGGATCCTCTTCAAACTGCTGAAAACATATAAAACTAAACAAACACTAGGTAGAGCATTGCAACATCAATGAATTCTACCTTTATCCTTCATTCATTTAGTTAAGCTGAACAAAGAGAGGTGATGGCATACATAAACACATGTAAACTTGAATTAAAGAAGAAGAAAAAATACCAAATCAACTTGCCACAAGAATCCCACAAAATGCTACAAACCCTGGTCTATTCCTTTCCCAAACTATAGAGATGAATGTACAATGCTGCTAAAAGCTTTCACAAAATTCCAACCTTGACAAATAACTGAAAAAGTACTAGATATAGGCAACAAACAACTAATTCTAGGCTTTAGGGGTCGAATTTATGAGTTCAGGAGTTGTTCCAACAAGATCTAAATTAAGAACTAAAAAATAGGTAGTGGAACAGCTTGCCTCTAACATCTAGGAAATTGATTCATTTAGTTCAAAACTACCTTTTCATGATGTATCTACTTCCATGAGTGAATTTTCAACATTTTTACATAAAATTCCATCACGTTACATCAAATTACATCATGAGTTTGACCATGAGAGAGAAAAAAGTCAAACTGAGAAAAAAATTGGGCGAAAACAGAGTTTTTTGGCAAAAACAACAATTTTCCATCCTATGCGTCGCGCCATTGTCCCTATGCATAGCACCTTTTTGCAGATGATTTTGGAGGTTTTCCTATGCACCACATTTGCTCCAAGTGGGATTGTTGGAAAGATCTGTCTATCTACTTTCTATAACAAGTGGAATTTCTGAATTTGGAGTCCATTTGCGCATCCAAAAGTGAGTTCTCCAAACACTGCTTCTTGTGTGGCCAAAAAGGGGTAGAAAGGGCATTTTTGAGGTGTTTTTGACCCTTTTGGAAGCTCAAAACTTGACAAAACTTTCCAGAAATTCCTGGGAATTCATAATTTTTCATGAGGAATCCAAAAATGTAGATTTTTCCTCCAAAGGAGATCCCTAGCAAAAGCGAGCACCAGGTAGAAAAATCTATGTTTTGCTTCAAAAATTCAAAATTGACAAACAATGTGCCAAATTTCTTGAAATTTGAGCTGAGTGGCCTGCATCAAGTACTGTGTTGGGCTAAGGAAGCCTCAGCCAAGATTTTGAGTCTATCTTGGTATTTCTTCCTTCTCAAAGTTTTCCTCAATTTGGCCTTCATGGTCCTTATTCTCGCTTTGCAAATCTTGTTTCTCACCACATAGTGATAAGCCATGTGCGTCAAAATATTTTTCTCTTTGTTGTCCTTCTCCAACAACTTCTCCAAGTGCATATTTGTCCTTTCTAGCCAAGATTCACGATCAACTTCAAAATCTTGTTCTAGTCGTGTCAATTTGATTTTCCTCCTCTTGGCTGCTTACTGGTTTTCTCTTATAGTTTACAGCTCCATGATCATCTGCTGATCCTCTAGTTGCTTGTTCCTTTGCTCAAGGTAGTTTATAATCCACTTAGCTCTTTCCAGGTTAAGAGCTAAGGCATGAATATCCGCTTCTTGTTCATGGATGATCTCTTTCAGTCTTGAGCTTTGGGGGCCCAAATCAACATCATCATCCTGGATGATAATGAAATCTGTCTCTTGACCTTCCGAAGGCCCCTCATCATGCACTGGTTGTTTACCTTTGTCCTGGACCTTCTTTGTTGTTGAAGGAAACGAGACCCCTTCCACTTTGGGTGGAGATAGTACCCGTTTTGTTGCTGCAAATAGCCTCCTTGTCCCCTTTTGGTAAGTGATGAATACTGGCACACTGGTGGTTTGAGTCTCATGCACTTCTTGTTGATGTGAAGGCCCTCCTGCCTCATGAAAAGCTGATGGGGTCACTTGAGGACTTGTGAAAACCTCATGTGAAATGAAATCATCCCATGGAATATTCAGCAAACTCAGCTAATGCAAAACCACAACCTTGATCAATGCAAAGTCATAAATGTTGTTGTATTGTTGATGACGAGGGTTTCTTTTCACAAATGTGGTAGTTTTATCAATATTCCGGCACATGAAATAGGAGAGGTTCATCATCCTCACCCTAGTGAAATGCACTGGTAGGCATACAAGCGAGAAAATCTTCCTTCATAGCTGAAATATTTGATTATGAGCTTCATCAATGGAGCATATGTGTCCTGTAGGTACCTAAAAGGGAAAACTCTATTGATCTGCCTCTAATAGCCAGCCTTGATATAAGGCTCATAATGCTCTTTGTCAACTAGTTGTCTGTTGTTCCATTGTTCTCCCACATTCAGAATACCTGTTGCTTCAGCTATAGTTCCATGTGTCAAAGTGAATGTAACACCTGCCAAATTGACCTGGCCATTATGAAGATGGAGGACAAACAATCTAGCAAGATCATGGTGATATTTGACTCTTTCCACCATCTCGCAAAACTGATAGCAAGATTGATGTTTGAAACATGCTACAACAAGAGGACAAGCCAATAGATCTGTAAGTGTAGCGGGCTCCTCCCGGATGTGTTTTCCTCCCTTGTGAGGTTTTCTTGGTGCATGAAGTTCTTGAGAGGAATCACTCACTATTTCCTCATCTCTACCATAAGGTGAATCTGTCTCCATAATTGCCACTATTTTCTTTGAAGCGATGAGTATGAAGAGATTTTATATCAACAATAGGTGTTTGTTGTTTAATGAAATGGATTGATGATTGGGATAATGAGTGAGGGATTATATGCTGACTGTAGGGTTTTTGGGAGTGGCATGGTTTTGAGAAAGCAAATTAGGGTTTTGGGGATAATAGGAATTAGGTATTAAGGTTTTTAGTTTTGGTAATAGGGGAATAGGATGAATGTGTATGAGAGGAGTAGGGGATATGAAATGAGGGGAGTGTAGTGGAGAAAATTATGCAAGGGAGTAAATAGCAACAATGACAACTTTGCAAACCCTAGGCAGTTTTTTCAATGTAACTGTGCAACAAACTAGGGTTTTAATTTTCACCTATTGACACACCATGAAAGCTGACTAAAACCTTTTCAATGGCACTTAGGAATGTTAGACTTACTTGTGAAATGATGTTTGCAAGATTTGGAGCTTGGAGGAGGTGATTTGAGTGGATTTCGGGCTTGGAAGGCAGGTGCGCCACGCCCACTAACAGGTGCGCCGCGCCACTCAAGTGCGCCAAGCCACTCAGGTGCACCGCGCCACTCAGGTGCACCGCACCACTCAGGTGTGCCATGCCTATGTAATATTAAGTGTATTTCCTGCGCCATGTGTGCCACACTGGCTAGGTGCACCACGCTTCAACCCAAGTGTGCCATACCCAAATATTTTCACAGTTTTGCTGTAAATCGCCTTCCTTCGTCTAAAATCGCAATTTTGACTTGTTGTTTTCTCTTTAACACTTGAAATGAGGCCTTCAACATGAAGACACCTTAAATACAAGGGAATTTAATTTTTCACTTACAAGAACCCACTTTTCTAATGTTTGTTTTTCACTTATTTAAAACTCTGTTTTGGCAGTTTGACTTGCTTTTTGCCTTTAATGGACTAAATGCTTTGACTTTTTTGACTCTTTTGTAGGAGATGGTATGTAGGATCTTAAAAAGGTGACCAAGGATTATGCTCGGACTTATTACATATAGGAAAAATAAAATTACATGAAATTCTTATACATAAAACAATAAAACTCTGTTTTTCCTCAAAACAGGGTTTTGAGGAAAAATCAATTACTGAGCATGTGATTATTGAAATTTTTGATTCTGAGACTTTATTTGACCTCCTCATGCGCCTGCTAACCATTATTGAACTTTTACAAGACCTTGAGGACAAACCCTAGCCCTACTGATACCTAAAACCCTAAAAATGAATTTTACAGATGTAAAGACAAAAAATGACTGTAAATGACCTGAATGTATGAAAATGGGATAGCAGGTAAAGATCATGAGGGAAAATTTATAATATGCCACTGCCATCAGTTGATCCATGATCCTACTGGAATGCAACTAATCGGATGAGACACTTAAAATGCAATGCAACAAAAGAATTTTCATCACTGATGGAGGGATGAAGATACAGACACTAACACTAGATCAAAATGCATGGAAGTGAATGAATATGAGGGTGTGTCAAGGAGTGTCAATGAGTGCTAGTTGTTATGCCAAGAATGGAGTTACAAGGTATGCTAATCATGGGTAAGGCATGCGAGGGAATATTAGGGAATTTCAAGAAGTGCTAGAGTGTGCTAGGTAGTTCCAGGGTGTGCTAACATGTGCCAAATAGTGCCAAGGCATGCAAAGTGCTAAGACATGCTAGGATGTGCATGGTGCCAGAGTATGCAAATATGCGTCAAGGAGTTTCAAGGCAACAAAAGGAATAAACCAAGCTAAAATGCAAGGAAATGAACACATAAGAGTGTTAATAAGTTGGGACTTTATCTTTTTCAAAAGGGGCATGCTAGGCACACTAATAATATGTTCCAATACATGCCAAGTGCCAATGTGTGCTAAGTGATAATGTTTGTCAATGCAATGTTATGCCAAGGTGTTCCAGGGCATGCTAGGGACTACAGGGCATGCCAACACATGATAGGGGAGTGCTATGTTATGCTAGGGAATGCCAACATGTGCTTGGGCGTCCTACTCATGGCGAGATGTTCTAGGTACAAAGATGTTCCAGGTACAAATATGTTCCAAGACATTCGAGGTGCCAAGGAATGCTAGTGTATTGTTCTAAAACATGTTAAAGTGTGCCATGAGTGTTGAGAAGTGCTAGGTCTCTCTCATTAATGGAATTGGCAAAGCTTGATTATGTATTAAATAATATAGTTCCTACACACACTAGTGGAACTTTATTTAAAGGAAATTTGCTAGATAATAAACCTAATAGAGATGAATCATGTGTTGACTCATAAGAAAACTATATTCTTATGACTTGAGGGAAATGATACACATTAATTACTTCTTAGCAAATTGAATGACTATTATAACCACTATGACCTTGGACACATAATGAAAAAGAATCCACAACAATGGTCTTAAATCATTATCTTTGACAAAAAATATAGTAATAGGTACGTAATGTCATCAAAAAATCATTGGAATGATCAATGATGACAAACATTTTTTGACCGTCACCAAAAGTAACAAAAAAGAGCATTGAAGAGGGTCAATAAAAGATTGTCACTAGAAGTGTCACCAAAAAGAGAATTTGTGATGGGCCTTTAACGACCCTCACCAAAAGTGTCACCAAAGAGAGAATTAGTGACGGGCCTTTAACGACACTCACCAAAAGTGTCATTGAAAATGGCTTTGGTGACGAACCTTAAAGGACCATCACTATATACACTTACAACAATGATTTTTTAAAGACCGTCACCATATGTGACATTGGTGACGAACCTTTAAGGTCCATCACAGACATGAAGCGTCATCAAAAACTCATTGGAATGATCAATGATGATGAACATTTATTGATTGTCACCAAAAGTAACCAAAAATATCATTGGTGACGGTCAATAAAACATCACCACTAGAAGTGTCGCCAAAGAGAAAAGTAGTGATGGGCCTTTAACGACCCTCACCAAAAGCGTCACCAAAGAAAGAATTAGTGACAGGCCTTTAACGACCCCCACCAAAAGTGTAATTGAAAATGGCTTTGGTGACAAACCTTAAAGGACCATCATTATATACACGTAAAACAATGTTTTTTAAAGACTGTCACCATATGTGACATTGGTGACAGACATTAAAGATCTATCACACGCATGACCCTCACCAATGACCTTTTTTCTTGTAGTGAAAGTCCCTATGAACACATCAATCCTTTGCTCCTCTCGAATATCTTTTACCCTTATATTCAATTTTTGGAAGTCCTCAATCTGCTCCATCATTGAACCCTTTTGCTTGAGATTTATCAATTGGCTAAAAAAGGTGTTGCTTTTTGGATCCTCATAATGTCCTATCATTTCTTCCTTAAAAATTTCCCAAGTGACAATTTGTTTACGAGAGCAAAGTCATAGATACCATACAAAGTAATTTGGTTCCAAATATAAAGTTGCAATGCGTACCTTTTGTGTGTTTTACACATTATGGAGATTGAAATATTGCTCCGTCTGTAGTATCCATGTTATGGGATCCATGCCATCAAACTTCCTCATATTGATCTTTGTAACATGATGGGTTTTCATTCCAACATTAGAGCCTATGAAATCATGATGAACATTTTTTTTTTTTTTTTTTTTTTTTTTTTTTTTTTTTTTTTTTTTTTTTTTTTTTTTTTTTTTTTTTTCTGATCATGATTTTCCTTTACTACCCTTTCGCCATTAGCAAGCATTTCTTGTAGCAACTTTGTCACATCTATCTTCAAATTTTCTATGTTTCCTTTAAGATTTTCTTTTATACCATCCATCTTAGCTTCCACACCATCCATCTTAGCTTCCATGATATTTATCGTAGCTTCTACATCATTCATCTTAGTTTCCATGCCATTCATCTTACCTTTCATGCCTTTATTTAATCCATCCATCTTAGCTTCTGTTACTTTTTATGAGTGTAATTTGTTGCACTTGGTCTCGTAATTTTGATATCGTGTTGAATTTCTTCCTCTTCTTCATGAGTCATGGTAGATATTTCAGGTTTGCTTACTGGTTGTTTCCATTTTATTTCTTCTGGGCATCAACTAATGATAATTATGCCTCACTATACTCTTTGAATCACTTCAAACCAATTTTTCAAACCAAACTTATGCAAATTAAAAAAAAAAAACTACACACATTTTTTTTCTTTGTAGGAGATTGATATTGAATCTATTGTATCTCTAAAATTTCTGATCTCCAAAGTTTGAAATGGCAACTTGTGGTAGCCCTCTGCGTCCTATTTCTAACGCCACTAGTCTGATCGAAATTGGATTCTCCAAGAAAGAGTTATGCCCAATATCCCAAGATGACCTGATTATATACTTTTTCAGTAGAGCGAACTTGTACAAAGTGCCCCATGTCATTGTTTCAACCTTCGGCCCTGAACATGATACACAGAAAACTACAGTCTGTCCTCTTTCTATAAACTCGTACAAATTTCAATCTAATGCTCAGAGAGAAAGTTATGATGAGTTTCCCAAGGTCACCAGATGTAATTTGGGAGTCTGTAAAAACCCGAGTCTGTAAAAACCCTAACTTCCTCGGATCCTATCTCCGAAAATATCGCGAGAAAATATCTGAAATTCGAACCCGAGGTTCATCAATATTTTTTCTCAAATAGGTTTTAATTTCAGTTTCTGAAATATTGTAGAAACAAAGTAATAGCGAAAATTCCACGATGACCTATTTTGAGCAAGGCAACCCTAGAATCCAAAGCTCTCATACCAAATGTTATGCAACTAGCTCATAAAATAGAAGAAAAGATATATCAATGACTTCAAAATCAGCCTCTTCATGGGGCAGCCTCCTTTACATTACACAGATGAATAATTCTTCGATGATACAAATGACAAAACCTTATTTCTATATATAAGAGTCTAAGGGGTCATAATATAATCAAAGCTGGCATAACAATAATAATATAAGGGCACAATAACAATAGTGGGCTTCTATGGGGCACACAATAATAGTTAGGGCTACAATGACAATAGTAATGGGGGAATCACTAGTATTATAGGGGCCTAACAAAAAATTTATTCACCTCATTCTAAAAATATTTTGGGGACCAAAATCCTCCCAAAATGGGAAGAATGATCCACATTGGACAATCATATTGTTTGTCATCCATCTTAATTCTTTTAGGGAGAGAGAAATCAACTTATAGGTGTAGTTTTAGTGAAATGACCCATATTGGAGAATTGGGATTAGAAACCTTTCACGGCCATTTTTAGGCCTTAAACACTATTTTTTGGGAGTAAAAAATTGTTGCAAAAGTCTACCACCCTGTAGGGCTATTCTAGAGTTGAATACCTTTCCAAAAATGTAAGAATCACATCAATCGGAGTTTAGGTGCAAAAGTTATTCCTGTTAGAAGTTGATATATATTGTTTGACCACCATAATTTGAATTCCCTGTCAACCCTCATTACTCATGGAAAAAAGGGCTAGCCACATGGGAACTATGAATAAGACTATATAACGGTTGAGTTGTAACTCATATTGAGGGTTGAATAAGTCAAAGTCAACCCCTAGTTGGCAATTGGGCTATGTTGTAACTAGGTCATTAGGACTAAAAGGGTTTTGATTCTATACAAGTGGAATTTTTTTTTATTTTTTTTTATTTTTATTTTTATTTTTTATAGTAGAGCAAAGGAGTTAAGAATAGATAAAGAGAGGGAAAAAAAAAGAATGTTTATATTCTATAGTAGACATGGTACACAAGTCTCACTCCTTTGTATTGTATGATTTCCATTGAGAGAAAGAGAGAGAAAACCAATGTCTCCTTCCAAGTGGGTTTTTTCTTGAAAGAATTTACTAAGTCATATCTTGGTGTTATTGTGGTTTTGTAAGTGATTGTTTTATTTTTTTATATATTATGCATTTTTCATATGGCACACATAAACACAAATCAAAAGCTTAATAAGTCTAGAAATCTAAGGAAAATTAACCCATATAGTATAGATTTTAGATTCAATATATTTTTATGAGATTTGTTGTGACAAACTACAGAATGGAATATCCACAATAATTTAAAGATCAATCTCTAAGTGTCATATAGGTGATCTGACCTTTTAGTATAAGAGATTCTATTTGATACAAAAAAATGAATACATGCTTATGTGATAAAAATTAGTATATTATGTTATGCTACTAATGGTTTGTCATAGGAAAAACCATATTTGCATATGAACTAACCAAAATATGTAGGCTTAAGATGTGTGCAAGATATTGATAATTATCATGTGTATATTGTCATTTATTGCTTATAACCTAACAAGACTATAGACACATAAAAATGATAAGTCTCAATTAAGCTCACACATGGGCAAAGTGTTGTATGAAAACATGTCACATGGATAGCATAAGAGAGCAGGTGTAGGTTGTCTATTACTACCTACTAGCTCATGCAACAAGTTTGAAATATATATATGCAATAAGTTAAAAATATATATATTTTTGTATAATGATTACAGTTTGGCCTGAGGGGTAAGCCATGAATTGTTCTATTGAGAAATGTGCAATAAGGTGACAAACCTTAATTTTCAATAACAATCAGTCTCTCTGTAGAAATAAATACAAAAGAATAGTTAAGTCCAAACCATAAAAAATGATACTTAAAAACATTGAATCAGGTCAATCTTACTCTTGGTTTCATGCACTTAAAAAGGTATAAGTGTCATATCTAAATCTTGATGTAAGGTAGTTGAAAAGTCGTAACATCATCTCTAACTCGTTGTGTTGATGCTCGAAAGCTGTAATTTAATGTCGCTCTTGATACCAGGTTTAGTTTGTCTTATGTATAGTTTGTCTCAGTTTAGTTTGTTTTTGAGTTGGGTAATTATTTTGAACACAGTGACATATTTAGTGATATCCAATACCTTTACACTTAAGACAGACTACAAGCATAAAAAATAATTGTGAAATTATATTCCCCTTGACATTTGGAAAAGTATTGATCTGAAATGTCGTGATATCTTTACAATAAAGACAAATTCTGAAGATAAACAAATGATGTATTTATGATGTGGTGGTGGCTTTATCAATCAATTTTAACATAACCAGTGAGTTCATGAGCACCGCACACAATTCAATCACCAACCCAAAAGGGAAAAAAAAAAATCGAATGGAGAATAGTACGAAGACGACACGCTACAGAATCAGGCCCCCAACGGATGATATATATATATATATATCCTTATAAGAAATAAAGAATTGCAATTCGGGGAAAGCATCTCCCAAATTCATCTGCCAGTCAAACAATTGAATGAAACCAACCATCAACAATGACACACGCTTATGTTCTAGGGCGTTGTCTTTTATTTTGTTTAAATATTTTTGGAATTTATCATTTTAAGCACCACACACAATTCAATCACCAACCCTAAAGGAAAAAAAAAAAAAATCGAATGGAGAATAGTACGAAGACCACACGTAACCTACAGATCAGGCCCCCAACGGATGATATATATATATATATATCCTTTTAAGAAATAAAGAATTGCAATTTGGGGAAAGCATCTGCCAAATTCATCTGCCAGTCAAACAATTGAATGAAAACAACCATACACGCTTATGTTCTAGGGCGTTGTCTTTTATTTTGTTTTAAATATTTTTGGAATTTATCATTTTAATTTTGTTTTTAGGTAGAAATAGATTGAGTACTATTAAGGAAAAAAATTCATCTAAAATTTTCAAATTTAATTAATGCAATCAAAATTTCTAAAAAATTAGACCAATTTTTTCAAAATAGTATCAAAATTTCCATTATTTTTTAATTCTCAAAATATGACTATTCACTTATGGATCTGCATTTAAGATTTTCTAGAAAGTGTTCATCAAATTTCTTAATATTTGTACAAATCTTAGGTTCATTCAAACTTATGAATTTGTGTATTACTTTCAAATCTATGTTTGAGCTATGGTTTTCTTTGGTATAGTCAATGGTTCACATGTTTTGTAGCTAAAAGATTCAGAGTTGTCATCATCATACAGATTTGATTTTAGGGTTTCAATGAGTTAATGACCTCTCTCTTTAAGGACCAAGCTTATGAGTACTCTTTCTTCATTAATAGCTTTTTTCAGTGACATGTCATTTTTCAACATTGTACTTTGATTATGTGTAATTTTTTAAAGTGATTATTTTTCTAAAATATATTTATCTGTTTTTTTTTTTTTTTTCCTTTTTTATATGTAAGTTAAAAGGTTATCATAATTCAGTGGTCAAATTAATATTCTTTATTTTTATATAATGTGAAAGCTTATCATAATTTAGTTGTCAAATTAATAGTGAGGACAATTATTATTGGCTCCTATCTTATATAAGTTGAATGGTGACATTTATTTGAGGAAAACCACACTACAAGGAATTACCCTTTTTTTGTTTGAAGTTAGACATTTTGCATTACATTAAAAGAAGATTGCGTAGACCAATATTATTTGCTACTAGTATGGATCAATAACATAAAACTAGACTTTTGAGGTTACTAAGACCTCCCCTAAGTAGAGCATATTGTAAACAAAAAAGGATATAAACAAGTTCGTTATGTCAAACATTTACATGCTCATCTTGTAAACAAAACTGATATAAACAGGGTGGTTGTACCAAACTTTTTCAAGCTGCAATATGGCAAAACAAAAATGTTTACTAGTGATGTAAACAAAAATCAGTAAATTTTAACAGGTAGTAGTCAAAACTTCCAAGGATATATGAGCCTACTCGTCACCATCCTCATCAAAAGAAAAGAAGATGTTAGCTGATCTCCTGACCAAAATAGTCAATTTTTTTTCAATGTGATAGATTTTGTCCTCTAGATTTTCTAGTTGGATTGCATTTTCTTATTAAATATCTACACTATCAATAAAACTCACGCCATAAAAGTTTTGGTGTGTCAGTAAAAATTGACTATGCACTAAGAAAATCTAGACTTGGAAGAAGTCCCTGTATCAGGGATCTAATCATAAGTGGTAGCATCGACATTGGGGTATGGAATAAAGCATCTATCATGACATGATGCACTTAGACTTCCACTTATTCAATTTGGTGCGAGACTAGTTCTAGAATAACTTCTTGATATTGAACCATCAAGTCACAAGCCCGAACTTGAGCATGGAGATGGGAGGTGGAGGCAACATGTCGATTCATCTAGGAAAAGACAAAGGAACACCTCGGCCTACCCCTTTGAGTCTAGTCATTGGTTTTCCTCTAGGCATTGTTGCATAAAAGAATAAAGAAAAGGCAAAAGGATAGGGGAACATAATGCACTAATTAGAGGAGACCTCGAGATGACCAATTGGAAGAAGAGATAAAATGACAAGTACAACATGAAAGGAACAACTGGAATTATTGATGGTGAGTGATGTGGAGGGACAAAAAGGGAAAATGGCTAGAGGATTATCTAAAGTGGCAAGGAAGGCCTAGACTAAGGTCTAGGTAAGCTCATGAAAGAGGAAGAGGAGATATGAACTGGAAAGGAAGAGGCAGTAATACAAAATAAAGAATAAAGGACAAAGTGTAGAGTATACAATCAGTGAAAAAAGAGATTTAAGAATGAAGGGCACTAAAAATGGAGCCTTGTCGTTATATTCAAGAAAGAGAAATGGACAGAAAAACCAAAGAGGCAGTAATTGAACAAACCTTTATGAAAAGAAATAGACATTAAACATAGTTAAACAAAGAGTATTATTATTATATTTAGAGAGACTTCCATGGAGAGGCTAAGTCTAGGTGCTTTAATGAAGGTTGACAAAGAGAAGCTTCTGCATATAAGCACAACAATAACAATTTGCAGCATGGTTAGATTGTGAGTTATTGCCAATTCCAAGAAATTGAACACAACTGATTGAGAGATCAAAAGTAGTATTACACTTGTTAGAGAGATGTTGAAACTAGACTTAGAGCCTAAAATTCTAGAAGGGTTACTTAGCATGAACCTTGAGAGCTCTTTCACTATTCAGTGGAGGCTCCTATGGTGGGTTTCTTATAGTGGGTTTCTTGTATGTACTATGATAGTCTTGAGCAAATTAGATACCAATTATGGTTCTAGTGTGGGAGAAGCCATTGTTATGGCTCCTATGCTTCCCATAAGGTTCAAATTATGCCTCCCTTGATACCAATTTCTTTCTATCACTAGTGAAATTACCTAAGCAGATGCATTGTGCAAGGTAGAGTGGGAGCCACAACCCTTTTTGGATTGTGTTGTCAACCAAGGTGGAGGAAATGCCTGCTGATGGGCACCTTCCTTGGGGGATCTTACTTTATGCCCTTACATTTTGGGCCATTAACATGTTTCCTTATTTCCAAAGAAGAACTTTTAACCAAGCAAAAACAATTTTGAAGCAAACTCCAACCCCATTCACTTTTATTTATCTATCTATATTTATGTAAATGAAATTATTTGGTTTTTTAAATTTAATTTAGTGCTTTTATTCAGGCTTTTAACTATTCTATGTTTTAGAGTTTTTGGGTGGAATCTAGTGGAGCAATTTTCTATCAAATCAGGTTATTTGTTTTATTTTTGAAAATATGTTTTTGAATGTATAAATAGACTCAATAGCTTTAAAGAAATTTTGGGACACTCAATTGTCCAAATTTACAAATAAAACCTTTGATTCCAACAAATTTCTACTAAATATCGAACAAAGCTAACAAGAAAATATGTTAGAACGGTTAAACTACTAATTTAGAATAGTTAAACTACTAATTTAATATGCTAGAACAGTTACCTTACCAATTTAATATGTTAGAACAATTAGAATACTAGTTTTTATAGCTAGTATAGATCCATCTTAACCACAAATCTAGCAAGCACTTAGAGGGATCAAATCTCTTTAGGTACAAATCTCTTTTAGAATGCAAAACTTGAAAAGAGGTTTGCACTCAGATTTGATCCCTCTTTCCACTTGATAGATCCATGAATAAGATGGATCTATACGAGTTCTATTTATTCCTTGTGTATTTTTTCATTATTTAATTGCATTTTAGAATGTATAAATGGATTCAAAACCATGAAAACCCCTTAAACAGTTGAATTGTAGGCTACACAACTTAAAGTTACAATTCTAAAAAGTCTTTGTTAGATTTCAAATGACCTAAAACTAGACTTGAAAAAGGACCAAAGTGTAGAATAATGACACTACTTGAAACTTTTTAACCATAACTTATTTTTTCCAACTATATATATAATTGAGATTGAAATATTTTACTTAACACCGGAATTAAAATATTTTTAAGTCCTTAATTTGTTTCATAATATGTCTTCCGCAATTTCTATTCTTTAAAAAATAAAAAATTATGTGTAGCTTAGATTTAATAGTCTGAGAATATTTTTAGTAGTAGACACAATCTAATGAATGAAATAAAAAAATTCAAAACAATTTTTCACTATCAAAACATTGAAATACCAAGTATCCACTTGATATGAGTATCAAATTAAAAAATATAATTAAAAATATTACACAAGACACCACTCTCCTAGGCATGTCAATTTCATTGCTAAATTCACCTTTTCATTAATCCTTCTTTTCCATTGCTCCATCATTCTGGTTCAACCCAACCTGTGTAGGGTTGCTTGGATGTGGCTCTAACTGTTTGTTTCCAACCTTCAAACTTAATTTGATCACATTGTTTATTTGCTTCAACAAAAAAACAATATTATCAACCTTTTTTTAATTTTCTGTAGATATTAGTTAGATGTGGTTGTTTTGTAGATATTAGTTGGATGTGGTTGTGTTAAATTTTGGGGCATCCTCTTATCCATGATCTATGTTGCAGAGCCTATACAGTAGGGGGCTAAGAAACTTCATTGAAAATTCAAGGCTTACTGGATTGAAGGCATATAATGGTGGATGTTTGGAAACTACAAATTAGCTCATAATTGCATAATGATGGTCTTAGGTAACTCATCAATCACTTGAATGAAAAAATTAAACTAAACAACGATCCTGCTCACTAATGCTTATGGTTTTGTATTAAATATAATTCATCGCAGTGAATCCTTTCAGAAATAAGTCAGATTCCGAAAACTAGCGCCATTTGCCAAAAATTGTATGGGCGTTTTTGATTTCAATCTCAAAACTCTACTACACAAACATTGAACTGACATCATCATCTTCGTCGTCTGTGTAATTTAATATAGTGAAGACTTCAAGCATTTGTTTCATTATTGGGGTTTCATTGCAAATCTATTAATTTTATATGTCTAACAATAATATCGTTTTAACACTAATATCGTTGTTTCATTAGTTGCATAGGATTTACCTGCCACCATGTTTAAATGTTCAAACATGGTTTTGCCCACTTATGGTTTTAAGGGTTTTGCTAAGCTAAAGTTTTGTTACGGTGAAGTAATTTTAAATATTAAGGTTTCATTGTATTATTATTAATTATAGGGAATAGATTTATAACACTTAGATCACCATAATTTATTATTACAAAAATTACTATAATTGGTACATATTTTGATGGTCTTGACTCATAAAATTTGTACATATTTTGATAGTCTCAACTCATAACAAAGTTAATCAACTATGGATAGAATTTGTTAACAACATTGCTCCACTCAATGATTATATGTTGACAAATTGAAACTTTTCAATACTGAGATAAACCTGTATCATTTAAATAATATAATATAAGAGTGAAACCATGTTACCAATATCTAATGATACAAGTGTAGTTCAATTTCATTAACAACCTAATATTATAACTACTCGTTAGAGATGACACTAGTTGTAATTAAGAATACTTATTGTTGTTAAAAATTAGATAACGGATTACAAAGGATTTTGTAGTTAGAAGAGTTGTCATGGATATACAAGGTTTATTTAATCATTAAGAATGAAACTAGGAATGTAGGTAGATTGATTATTATTTTAGTGTATTATTAAAAATGTTAATAGCAAAGTTGGTGAGGGTTTTACTTTCAAAAAGTTAAGATTTAATTTTAATGTTTATTATTGTTTAAATATCATTAATATTTCAAAGGTAAATAATAGCATAAATTTGATTTTATTGCATTATTAATGTCATAATCATGTTACAAGTTTAGTTAAGGTGCCAATTTTTTGAACATTAAAGTTTTATTAAGAATTTATTTGTGAATAAGGTTTCATAATTTTAATTTAATTA
>APFE031585851.1:41039-73970 GCA_000404065.3 Pinus taeda | reverse complement strand
TATCACAACTGTAACAAAGCCCTTTTGCTATTTTTTCTTCCAATTGTTGTGGTGTCAACCTTATAGGTTATGGAAGACTAGGGGCGACAACACTTCCATCTTTATAGTTGTGAGTGTTATGCTTCCTGGTTGCCATAATTTTGCTTGCTAACCTGAATGCCTTTCCTAATCAATTAGGTTCCCAAAGGCGAACATCACGTTGGATATTATCCTTTAAAGTCCCTATGAGCACATCAATCCTATGCTCCTCTGGAATATTTTTACCATTATGTTCAATTTTTGGAACTCCTCAATGTGCTCCATTATTGAACCCTTTTGTTTGATACTTATCAATTCGCTAAAAAAAGTGTTGCGTTTTGTATCCTCACAATGTGCTATCAATTCTTCCATAAAAATTGCCCAATTGATAATTTGTTTACGAGAGAAAAACCCCATACAAATTGATTTGGTTCCAAATATAAAGTTGCAATACGTAGCTTTTGTGTGTTTTGCACATTATTGAGATCGAAAAATTGCTCAATCTGTAATATCCATGTTGCGGGATCCTTGCCATCAAACTTCCTCATATCGATTTTTGGAATATGGTGCGTCTTCGATCTAACATTAGAGTCTGTGAAATCATGATTAACATTTCCTTTGTTTGCATCATGAGTTTCCTTTACTCCCCTTTCACCATTAGTAAGTATTTCTTGTAGAAAATTTGTCAAATCTGCCTTCAAATCTGCCATGTCTCTCTTTAACTCTGTCTTCAAATCATCCATCTTAGCTTCCATGCCCTTTATCTTAGATTCCATGCCATTTATCTTAGCTTTGGTTAGCTTTTGTGAGCGTGACATTTGTTGCACTTGTTCTTGTAATTTTTATATATCATGTAGCATTTCTTCCTCTTCTTCATGAGCCATGCTAGAGCTTTCAGGTTCCTTACTAGGTGTTTGCATTTTCTTTCCTCGGGGTATCAGTTACTGGTAATAATTCTCTTCTATGCCCTTTGAATTCCTTCAAAATAAATTTTCAAACCAATCTTAAGCAAAAATTTAAAAGAATCTACACACCTTTTTTCACTTTGTAGGAGCTCGATATTGCCTCTAATGTATCTCTGTACTTTCAGATCATCCAGTTATAAAATTGTTGCCTGCAGTAGCCCTCTGTGTCCTCTTTCCAATGCCACCAGTCTAATCCAAATTGGATTCTCCAAGGAAGAGATGTGAAATCTCCCACAGTGACCTGATTATAGACTAGTTCAGTAGAGCGAACTTGTACGACATGCCACGAGTCACTATTTCGACTTTTCGCTCTGAAAAATATATACAAGAAACTATAGTCTGTCCTCTTTCTGTACCTTCTTACGAAATTACAATCCAATCCTCAGAGAGAAAGTTATAATGATTTTTCCCAGGCTAGCTATTTGGAATGTAATTCAAGAGTCTGCAAAAAGACCAACTTCCTCAGATCATATCTCTGTAACTATAGTGTGAAAAGATATGAAATTTGTACCCAAGGTTCAGCGCAATTTCTTCTCAAATGGGTTTTTGTTTTAGCTTCTAAAACATCTTCGAAATAAAGTTATAGTGAAAATGCCACGATGATCTATTTGGAGCAGCGAAACCCTAGAATCCAAAGCTCTTATACCAAATGTTATGAAACTATCTCAAGAAAAGATAGAAAAGATAGATCAACGTGTTAGAATGTAGCCTCTTCGAGGGGGCAACCTCCTTTACATTACATAAATGAGTAATTCTTGGATGATTCAAATGACAAAACCTCCTTTCTATATATAGGAGTCTAAAGAGTCACAATATAACCTAGCCGACCTAACAATAATAATATAAAGCCACAAAAATAACAATAGAGAGATTCTATGGGGTGCAGTAATAACAATATGGGGATAATAGTGGCACAAAAATATTAATAAGGGGTACAAATACAATAGTAATGGGGTAATCACTAGTATTATAGGGACCCAACAAAGTAAGTGCTCCAGAAGACAAGTTAGCCTACTCAAAGAACATGTCCCTTCACAAGAACAAACAACTCTATATTGGCATTTATACTTCATCACTTGGCAACTAGTTTGTATCTCTTTTGTGGAGGACAAGATTCAGATCTATCTCAGGCACTTATCTTCTATGGTATGTGAATTATTTTAGGGACAATATTCTGTGGTTGTAACACGCCAACCCACATTTACCCACTTTCACAAGCCCTCTTGGGTAAATGTGAACTGACTTGCCACTATGACATGACCCAACCTTCCAGTTAAGGAAGTGGGGCCTACAAATAGTTTGTATCTCTTTTGTGGAGGACAATATTTAGATCTATCTCAAGCACTTATCTTCTATGGTATGTGAATTATTTTAGGGACAATATTCTGTGATTGTAACACACCACCCCACATTTACCCGCTTTCACAAGCCCTCTCGAGTAAATGTTAACTGACTTGCCACTATGATATGACTTGACCTTGCAGTTAAGGAAGTGGGGCCTATAACTAGTTTGTATCTCTTTTGTGAAGGACAAGATTCAGATCTATCTCGGGCACTTATCTTCTATGGTATGTGAATTATTTTAGGGACAATATTTTGTGATTGTAACATGCCACCCCAAATTTACCCACTTTCACAAGAACTCTCAGGTAAATGTGAACTGAATTACCACTATGACATGAACCCTCCCACCTTTTTTGTCATACCATTCAACTTCTCCTAATGTTATGAACCCCAAAATTGGTCCCAATGCCCTATAACTACACCCTTGGGCCCCCTTGCGTAAGGGATTAAATGCATTAGCGTTTATGGGTTGTGATAAGGGAGCCTCTTATCACAACTATCAGGGGTTCCCCAATCAACTTCGATTGCATGATACAAAAGAGAAATTGAGAGAAAAGGACAAGGAAATTGGAAAATTGAAAGCAGTTGTTGAAAAATTAATGGAATGAAAAGCTACCATCGAGGTGGAGAAATAAAATGGTGGAGTTAATCCAAAAACCATCCAACAATGTAATAATTACATGTGTAGACTATTTAATTTTTACATATGTTTGACCTATTTTTGACAATAAGGTTGATTTTGACCTATGCTTTCTCCTCTTAATGTATCTTCTACCCCACATGGTGAGAGTGTTAGTGTAATTTTGTTTAGAAGCAAGTCATTCCTAAACAATGAGGTGATATTCTCACTATATGCAAAAGGGATATCCAATTGTAAGATTTCCTTTGTCAAATTTGTATTGAAGGCACAAAAACGTGGGTCAAAAGGGGAAGAACCTAGATACAAATAACTTGAAGGTTGCACCATTCATGTAGTCGAGGACTGCTTGTGTCTGTTTCAAATAGACTTGGAGCAAACTAAGGGAATTTGAATGTTGTTTTGAGCATGTTATGGAAAAAACATTTGAGAAATATTTTAGACTTGTATGGGATTGTTATCTATACATTTGGTAAGAGAATGGACCTGTGTTAAAGGATGATGATAGCTAAAGTGACATCCTTATATCCTCTTTTTATTTTGAGTGGACATGAATTACATTTGGGTTGTGCATGGAGATGAACCTTGCTTTATTCCTATGAACCTAGATGCATTTGTTAACAATAGAAGACCATATTATTTCCCTTTGAACACAAATACATGGAGGATATTTGGGGGAAATGTGATTTTCCATCAAATATAGATTAGATTTGAGGACCTTGTGGCTCTTTTCCTTGGACCCTAGTAGTTCTTGGAGTCTGTATTTGGAGGGGTTAGTAGACAAAAACCTACTATGACTAAGAGTATTCGTGTTGGAGCACCTATGATTTGGGAGAAAGGATTAGGGGTTCTAGGAGTTAAGGGGTTTAGGGGTTTAGGAGTTTGGGGTTAAGGTTAAAGGGTGAAGGGTTAGGGCATAGGGGGTTTTAGGGGTTTAGGAGTTAGGGGTTAAGGGTAAAGGGTAAAGGGTTAGGGTGTAGGGGGTTTAGCGATTTAGGAGTTAAGGATTAAGGGTAAGGGGTGAAGGGTTATGGTATAGGGGGTTTAGGGGTTAGGGAGTTGGCATATGGGGTGTTTAGGGGTTAAAGGCTAATGGTATAGTGGTTAAGGGATTCAAGGGTGAAGGTTTAAGCACCAGGCTTATGGGTCAGGGGATTTAGAGGTTAATTGATTAAGGGTTATGGGATTTAGGTGTCAGTGGGTTAAGGGGTTAGATGTTGGGGGTTAAGGGGTTTAGGGGTTAGGGGTTAAGGGTTAAGGGTTAATGTTTAAGAGTATATGGATTTAAGGCTTAAGGGGTTCATGGATTCTAAGTTAGGGGTTAATGGCTTAGGGTTTAAGGGATCAAGGGGTTAATGGATTATGAGTTATGAGTGTGGACTATGGCTTTCAGGTTAAGGGGATAGGGAATTTAGTGGTTATGGGTTAAGGGCTTATGGGTTGTGATAATGGGGTCCCTAATCCACTTATCAAAATTATTGGGGGTTCCCCTATCAACTTCTCCCATTGCCTTCCCTTTAATCCCCTAGTCCATATGTCATGAGGTTTTAAGACCCTTTCTCATTCTCTAATGCTAAGATTATATATCTCAATAAACGATACTCGAACCTCTCACTTCTACCCATCCATGCTACCATTATGTCCCTTTGACCCATTCAATACACCAAAAGACCCCCCTCCCCAAAAATTCATAAGAATTAAACATTTGGAGGAGATCATTTAAAAAGCACCCCTAAAAGTTTAATTCGGATGAAATTTATTTTTTGTGGGGGGCAAGGGGTGGGGGCGTGTCCAAAACTGCCTCCAAAAGTTACAATGTTGTGACTTTAAAGGGTGTTTTAGGGATTCTAAGTTAGGGGTTGAATGACTACAAGTTATGTTATACTAGGTTACTAGGAAAGGAATGGGCTCCATTATTTTGGCTTTATTATTATTTCATAGTTGAGGATGACATCAAAGAATGGGATATCAAGCATAACATAGGAGGAAGAAGGATTTTAAAGTAACATTTCATGTCACAATGTCCGTGCCCCCTCCATAGTGAGTTCCCCTTTCTTTGTACTTATATTTCATAATTGAAAAAGAGATACTAGAGCATATGCCTCGCCTTCTAGCTAGGATTTCTCTCGTATTAGGTTTCCCAAGTCATGTATTCTATTCATTTGTGTGGATGGTTTGTTTATTTTCTTGTTTCTTCCATTTTGATTTCAAATATATCCATAATTTGGAGTGATACACGAGTAATATTTAATTTATGATCTAAGATAATAAACTACATAATAAAATATTTCAAAACACTGTAAGAACTATCATGAAAAACTATTCCAATTGGAAATCCACAACAATTTATAGATCAATGAAATAATTCTTAATGATTGTTAATCATTGGATTGAAAAAATCACAATAAGACCTAGAGTTTCCTAGCTATGAGCGCTTCCTAGTGAAAACCTTATTATATTATGTAATGTGATGTGTGGATGTTATTATGTTTGGCTAGACAGTGTGCTAAGTGTCAGGGAGTGCTAGGGAGTGCCAAAGCATGCCAAGAAATGAAGAGGATGCTAACACGTGCTACATAGTGCCAAGATTATTAGGTGTGTCATATGTTATGGCATGTCATGATGTAAAATTTGTTGCTTAGTTGTTTAATTTTACAACCACGGTTGGATGTGAGCCTTGTCTTCGTAACTTGCTAAGTTGGATAAGTTGAAATTATGCATGAGTATCCTAAGATTCATAGCTTCATTCAGGAGTCAAAGGCCTCGTTTTAAGCTTATACCTCCTTCATCATCCTTCACTGACCATTCTCCATCATTCCCCTCATCAAAATCCTTTCATTTCCTTATTTTACCAAAAACCCTAGAAATCTGATGCACTTTTACCCTAGGTCTATGAATTGACCTTCCCCACCTTTTTCTCACTATTTTTGAGAAATTCCACTTCTATTATTTTCCTAACACCCATACCTATTCCACATATTTTTCCATAATTTTTCCTACCTCCCTTCCCTCTCATTCCCTTCCCCTAAGTTGTTGCTCTTTTGCATTGCGCTTTTACCTAGTCACCATGTTCTCATCATATCTCTTAAGCTTCATAGCTGCTTTCCATGAAATTTTTACAGGATATGAATGGGGATGAAATGAAAACACCCACTTAATTTCAGCTCAAAATGATGCACAATTTTCTAGAAATGAGCCATCATCATCTACAACCATTTTGTATTTTCTCGATATTTGTGACTCTAAGTGGGCTAAAAAAATTTGTAGAGGTTAATTATCATGATATTAACTTTATTTAAAAAAATCATTGCATTTAGATTTACTGTTTGGGAGATATGCCCACAATACAAATGCTACATGAGTTGTTGCACTTTTGAATCTATTGTTATCATCATTTTCAAAATATATTTATGACCAAATGGAGATGAAATTTGTGAACACAAAGGAGGTTTTTGTTAACCATGGAAACAATCACAATAACCTCCTTAAGATTTTGAACAAGTGTTATGGTTAAATAGATATGAGTTTGTCTTCCTTGCTTCTCTTTTCGCTGCACTTCTGGACAGTTGATGAACCTCATAAATGGGTAACTATGGGCTCATTTTACCTCCTAACCTGGTCAAATAAACCATTCTCTTAGCTTATTGTATGATTTTCTAATTATATTTATGCTTATAGAGTGAGTTGAGCTAGTTATGATGCCATGTGATCTAACATGTATTTAATGCATATTATTGATGGATTTCGAGGTCAAAGTCGAGGATCCAGTGGTCAAATGGTAGCAATAACTCGAAGTAGACAGAGAAGAGGACTTGTAGGAGGGAATCCCCTTCATTTATTACTCCTCACTTCGAATTCCCCTTAATTCAGATTGGAGTACAAGTAGCCAAATCATGCACTAGAAGGCAGTCGAGCGAGTGGAAGATGATTGAGAGTTATCTCAAGTTTTGGGAGCCAAGCCTCCCTTATTTTAAGGAAGTTGTTGGAATCCTTTTTGAGCTAGAATTGAGTTACCTCAGAGGGCTGAAGCTCTTAGGTTAGGGCCCAATCCTAGCAGCCAAGCTTCTCTTTACTTGTACTTGTATGCTTTAATCTAGTTTGTAGATTAATTTGTTGTTAGATGTATTTCTTTTACGGTTAAGAATAGGTTGTTTTTGATGATTTAGTAGTTTGCTTCCATTTTTGCTTTCTGTAGTAGGTTAGGCATCAATCAAAAAAGATTCAAAAGGCTATAAATAGTGCATTGGCCTCTCTTCCTCCCTCTGGGACCACGATTTGAGGCAAAGACCCTCTTGCTACCCCAAAAACACAGATTTTCCTCATTCATAGGACTTCTAGTGTTTGCAGCTCTTTAGTAGGTTAATAGTCAAATTTTTCTTTGCTTCAGATCTCCCTCATCATGTTAATTTCCTAATTTTTAATAGTCCTCTTTCATGCTTTACTTTCCTACAGGGTTTCTTAGCATTTCCTTTCATAGATCATAGTTTAGACCATTTTAATGCAAAACTCTATTTTTCCTAAATGCAATCATTTAATTTTTTGCTTGATTTTCTTAGTTGATTGTTAGTTCATTTGCAACAGATATCTTCTAGCAATAGGCTAGATTATCAGAAATCACATCCTCCATTTGATCCATGCCCTACAGGTCTCCCAAACCTCACCTCCATTCTGCCTTAGTTTCCTTCATTTTTCATAGAACTTCTTCCTATCTCCTTAAGAAAATCCAATCATCTTTCTCTCTCCTGGTGATTCATGGTAGACCTTAGGTGCCCTAACACCTCATTCCAACCTTCATCTACCTTTTCCACCCACTCTCACACCCTCTAAACAATGGAAATTGCTCTCGTCTCCTCCTTTAGGCCTTTTGTAGTTACCCTATTTTCCTCCTGTAGTTTTTCCTGTAGGCTTTCATTTGAAGGCCGAGTGTGGGACAAGCTTCCAAAAGGCCACCTAAAACATCCTAGGACCCATCCACACCATCCTACACCATCCCAAGCTCCAAAACCACCCTCTAATGCCACCTGTTTGCCACACACAATAAATTAGATGCATGTTAAATTCACATAAAAGCACATAAAAATCCAAAAATACGTTTTTTGCTTATTTAATTCCAGAAATAGCATGGTTAGATGTTGCTTACTTCCTTGAGTAGGTAATGGCATTTCTTTCATGGTTTTCATAGTGTTTTCTTGTTAATTAGGGTTTACTAGGTTTTGCTTTACATTCTAGTCTTTCTCCTTTCTGAAATTAGAATAACATCTATAGAGTAATCTTTCTTTTCTTTCATCATAAATAGAGCTTCTTCTTAAATCTATAGAAGTTGGCTTGAGCTCATAGTGATCTTGAATCGGCTTACCAAGTGACAACCTGCAATGCGAACTAGTACTTGTGTATACAACACTGACGCTTCCAAGTTTGTTATGAACTACTGGGTTGATAAAAGTAAAGTTGGCAGCCTAGGAGTTGTAGCATTTGCAATACTAGCGCTCACCACTTTTTGGTGTCGTTGCTGGGGAAGCATCAGAGTATTATGTGATTACTACTTTCTTCTATTTCTTCTTACAACATTCTGCTAATAGTTTATGTTAGCAAAAGTAGACTAGTCATTTCTTCTCTCAGTTTTGCATTTCTGTGCTTCCCTTTTCAATTCTGCAAATTTCCATTCAGCAAGTTCATTTTAGCTAGTTGCAATTTGTTTTGTTCAATCAAAATTTTAGTTTCTACAGATACTTTCAGTGTGGGAAAAATACAAAAAACCAACCAAAAAGATTTCCTTTGATGCCTCGTAGGAATAGAGATAACTTAGGAAAATATTTGTCCAACACCCTCACTGCTTCACACAGAAAACCTTCTCTCTTCTTCGGTGGCTACACTCAAGAAGAACCCTTAGGTGAACAACTGAAAATATTTGAAGAGCCTATAGGGGAAGAAGAAGAAGAAAACATTCCTCCTGAGCCAATGGCTGAAAATAGAAATGCTAGGTGTTATAGCTCCAGATCTCACCCTTGATATTTGTGATGTTGCATTTATGGCCTAGGGAAACCCCTCCTTCCAAACCTAGTCCATATACTTAAAAAACAGTGTTTTACTCCCTATACGCGACATTTCCCTGAGCTAAACACGTGTGTACATGGGTCAATGTTTACCCAACCCGTGTATATGTCTTAAAACACTTAAAAAAAATTAAATCTCCTTAATTTTGGGCAAAGATCATGGGTTTTACCTATTGCTTACCTATTAGTGCCCGCGACCTCAACTGTTCCCAACGAATTCCCAACTAAAAAACTACTTTGGGAGAAGTATAAAAAGGCTTCAATTGGAAGGCCTTAAAGAGGAGGAAAAAGAGAGGATTACTCTACTAAGATTATCCCTGATCAAGTCTAGAGAACCCTGTCCTTCCAGCGCTTCCCCCACTATAGGAAACCCTTGTTTCCTTGAGTTTTGATGTCATTTCACTAGTTGAGATATCCTTGTGTGATTCATGGAAGGAGCCTTTTGAAATATTGGGATTGGACAGACTCGGAGGACGGTTCCGCTTGGAGCCGGCAAGAGTAATATTTAGGTGATATCATTCCTTGCTTTGTTCTAGTTATCTTCAATAAAGAAACATTTGTATTGTTCTCGAAATCTATCTTCTTTATGCATATGATGTCATTTTTATGGTTTACTTATGAGTAATTGTTTCAATGTATAATTAACCATCTTTCAATATGTTATGAAGAGATTTCTATATGATACTTTGTCCATATATTTCTATGATTCTTTGAATTGGTTGTTTTGCAGGTCCAAGGATCGAGAGAAACTCCAAAAGTGTTTGAACCCTAGATGGATCTACTCGAACGAAGGACCCCAAGGTACACATCTCTTTAGATAGCTTACTTATTTAAGTATCATGTCTATGTGGAATGCTTGCCTTTTATTGTACATAACCCCTCGCTCTGCTAGGGTGTTGACCCAAAGCCCTAGGGGACTCAGTCCCTCAACAGAATTGGTGACACCACTCGGGACAACAGTATTGTTGTTCCTAGTTTGGGTTAATTTAAGCCAATCAGGGCTCAGCCATTGGTGTTCTTGTTGTAACTGATTTGCCTGTTCCTATAGGAACTCAAACTTTAAGTTTGAGAAGTTTCTTCAGACCTCTTTTTTGTTTTTCTTGTGAACTGTCATATACACAGTTTTGTCAGGTTACAGTAGTGTATGTACACAATTTTCCACATATGAACCCACGTATACACAGGTTTCTTTGCGCCGAATCGCGTATACATGCAACTGTCTATTGACACAGTCACGTATACCCTAATTTTCCAAGATTTTTTCAAGTCTTTCTGTCTCAGAATATTTGATTGATGGTCTGAGTATTTCCTAAGAAATTAGTTTTTGTTGTGAGTCCTTGGTTTTACAACAAGTTTACGGTTTCGAACTCTCTCTTGTTGTGGAAAATTTTGGTCTTGTTTGATTTTGTTGCAAGTGTCATCCTTTGTGTTTGAGCACACGAGATTTATTTTTGAGAATCTTGGCTATTCTGGCCTTCCAGAGTAGAAAGATTGGTTTCAATATTTGTGACAATCTTTATCTTTGTGATCTTCTTGCTTTGTGTCAAAATTGCATCTTGTAGCCGTTTTCTTTTCTCACTTTTTGAAAGTTGTTGATTGACGATTTTGAAAGTTGTCTTTCTTGGTCTTTTGATCATTGTCACCAAGCTCTTTTTACTTCTTTTTGGTCGTTTGGGGCATCTTGAAACACCTATTTTGTTGAGTTTTCGCCCATATTGAGTTGATAACTTGCAAAGTGTTTTTGTTGCCTATTTTTCGGTCTTAAAGTCTTCAATACTATTTGGAGCGCTTTTGAAAAGTTATGTTTTTGATTTTGTGAAAAAGAAAACTTCTTTAAAAACTTGGTTTTTGCTTTCTTTTGCCTTCTTTTGATTTGCTTTTTTTTTGCGAGTGAGAGTGCATTTCGTTTGTCTTAAGATTTTCTTTTAGTGTTTGGACGAAAATTAGCATTACAAACTTATATTCTATCTGAACATCTAAGGTGGCTAATTAGAAGCGATAAACAATTTGCTTTCATCTTTTCTTTAGAGTAATCTTAAGTTTTTTGCATCAGCATATACTCATTGCATTAGGGTAGTTTGTGCATTTTTTAGGGCATCCGATATTTTTTGTTAGTTTTTGTGAGTATGAAGCTTGTTTAAAGAAAATAAAAGAGAAATTTATTGCTTTATTAGAAGTTCCTTAGAACCTGGTAGAAATTTCTTTTCATCGAAGAATGAAACTAGTGCATTTGCATATAGTTTGGTTTTTATTAATTTCTTTTGGCACCCATTCTCAGGGTATTTCGTTAGCTCCGTTTAATGCCTCCACATCCATTATGAGTGAATCGGCTTCGTTTCATGGTTTTCCTTTTGGAAGTGGTCATACACCACATTCTAACCCGATGATAGGATCTATGCTTTTCTCTTCTATAGGTCAAGGCAGTAATCCCTTTCAAGGTTGGACTAACCCTGCGGATCGTAGCATAGAAACTGGGAATCTGTTTTTTGGCCAACAAGGGAATAGTTTGTACTCCACAGTTAGTTCATTTTTATTCCTCCCTTAGCTACTACTTGGAATCCTTGTCAAGGTTTATCAACTCCTTATAATTCTTTAGGAGGGAACTTCACTGGTTATGGAGGTTTTTCAGCAGGAGTTGGTCAAACTCTGAATTTTGTTGGACCACAAGGACCACCTTTTAGTTCAACAGGTTCTGCTAGTTACTTCGGGTAGCTTGGTGCCTTTCAAAATCCAAGCCAATCTTTTCAGAACTTTGGGAACTCTGTCCAATCTGGGTGGAATCCCTAAGGTCCTCCCAGGCTTCCTTTTCTGGCAACCTTGATTTTCTCAGATCTCACAAAATTGACAAATGATCCAATTGGATACAATCCAACCTAGCCTTAGGTCCCAACCAAACTCCCATCGGATATTTCAAAATTCAAGGGTAAGGGTGGTGAAGACCCAGGCAACCATGTAACCACATTCCATTTGTGGTGCTCATCAAACTCCCTCGTCAATGACTTGATTAGGTTGAGACTTTTTCAACGCACCTTAACTGGTAATGCGGATAAGTGGTATATAGAGTTGCCAGGGGGAAGCTTTACATCTTTCGTCAATTTGGCCAACATTTTTCCAAACCATTTCCAGTTGCCCATCCGTTATGATGCCAGAACTAAACTTCTGGCCAATTTCCGTTAGGATACGACAACTCACATCTATGATCATATTCAGGAAAGGAGACAAAGAAAGAGGCTCATCAAAGCTGAAATTCCTCCTAAATAATGTCTCGAATGGTTCTTAAAATCATTACAACCTAAGATCTCCAAGGATGTCTCTTTGTCCGGAGTCTATTCTGAAGAGCAAGCTATTTTTCAGGCCCAATAGTTAGAATTGATTTATTATCAGTCTGGGATCCTTCAAAAAATCTTTCCTAATGCTCCTGGGGCTAAGGTTGATATAGCCAAATCAAAGCTAGGTCCCCATGTGGATGGTATTGTTGGATCAATTGATACGAATACGGTGAACCTTCTGAGCCAATTGCAGTAGTTGTCTATGCAAACTGCTTCTTCCAATCAAGTTGCACCGTCTATTACTCCACCTTCTCAACCTTCTTTCGTAAACGTCGTTTAGGATTCTAACCCCAAAGGAAATAAAAATTCTGATGGGAAGAAGAAGGGACGAGGTAAAAATAAGAATCAAGATGGGAAGGGTAATGCGAATAAGCTCGGCAATGGTGCTGGTGAGGGTGGAAATGAATCTAAGAAGAAAGTTAAGTTTCCATGCAAGTTATGCAATGGATACCATTTAACTCATCTCTGCCCAAAAATTCAAGATGCTAAGTGCTTGTTAGTGAAACAAGGGTCTTCTAGCTCCCAGGCTATCTTAACTAACCCTTCCCCCCAAGGGCAGTTGCTTGCTGGCGCGAATTCAAACCCTGGTACCTCTGGAGGGGGCAACCAGGAGGAGGATAATTCCTCAAATGTGTTCATGATGAGTTATAATGTTAATGTGACTACATGGTCATGGGATTATGGTGAAATTGAAACATTCAAGGACAAATCTGCTCTCGGAACTACACACCAACTTTATATCGAGTGACCCTTTGTCGAGTCTATACCTCAGATACTGAAAGGTTCCGCCAAGCATGCTACCATTAACCCTAATGCTAGGGCAACCCAGAACTACTCCATTGTAGAATATTTGGCTCAGAGTCCATGCGCAATGTCTGCTTAGAGGCACTCCAGTCATGTCCAGCTCAAAGAAGTCCTTTTCTTTCGGCAATGGAGGCAGTAGATCCAAATAATTATTTAGCTCTCACTTTTGATATGCACAATGTCAAAAAGAGACTTCCTCATAATATGGCTTTCCAGATAAAGTCTACTTACTAGAAAACTAATATTTTTCGAACAGTTATGGATGAGGGAGCTTCCACATGCTTAATGTCTATGTCATGTTGGAAGGCCATTGGATTGCCTTCGACTGTTCCTTCACCTACTCTTCTGACAACATTTGACGGTCATTCTCATAGGCCACACGGGATTATCTTGGCATTTCCTATATGTGTTGGAGGAAAGGTCGTTAACGTTAAAGTAGAAATTGTTGATGCCAAACTAGATTACAATCTCCTCTAGGAGGGAATTGGATTTATGAAATGGAAGTTGTCGTTTCGGCTCTGTTTCGAGTACTTTGTTTTCCTCATGAGGGGAAAATTGTTAAGGTTGATCAATTGGATTATTCTCCAGTTGACCCTCGAGTAACTTCGGATTCTACTGTTCCGCTGGTGGATAACCCCCGTCAACCTATCGAGAATGTAGGAGTTGGGATGTATTCTTCCTTGATGGTTGTATTTGATCTTCCCCCTCCTACAACTAGAATCGATACAATTTCATCCTCCAAGGAGCCTTTATAGAAAGAGTTTATTTGAACTCACTATTTCTCAGATCTTGGGACCTTACCTTCATTTGCAACCACATCAGATGAAGGGAAGGTGGGTGGAATAGAATCTTCTATGTCTACAGTAGAGCTTAGATATGAATTTATCAATAACTCTGTAGATGACCATCTGACTCCTTTTTTGGGAGGAGAAATTAGATGGTGATGTGGCTCCTACTTGGAGCTTGATTCCACTTTTACTATGGATTGCTTAGATATAGTTTTTCCATCTGACAAAGAAATATTCAAAGCAATGATGATGGTAGATCGACCATTCGAAAATTTACATCATCGTTCATATTTTTTTCCTCCTTTGCATGAAGTCGAATCTAGGTCTTCCAGTCTGCATACTAGCGATGTGTGTACAGTTCCTTTGGCTCCAACACAGTTATCTACCGAAGGTAATATATTGATTGGCTCAATAACTATACCTATAAACATCTCTAGGAGAAAACTGGCAAAGCCCCCTGATGGGCTCTATCTTAAGAAGTTCTTTGCTTAGGTAGCAGCTAGGCAATGGATTATTTGTATATTTTTTATTTTTGTACATATCTCATCGGAAGTTTTTGATATCAACACTTTTTGATCTACTATGGCAGGTGTTGATGGATGATTTGGTCTATTTTGGATTCATTGATGGTGCTAGTTGGCACACTCAAAACCTCGCTTCCGTAGCTTGGGTGATATACTATCCAACTAGTCAGTTGATGATGTCAAGGGGAGTATGCATTGGTCCTGCATCAAATAATATGGCTGAGTATATTGCCATTATTAATCTAATATCCGAAGATATTTCTTATGGAATTGATTCATTAGTAGTATATCTTGATTCACAACTAATAGTGTCTCAATTAAATAACATTTATCGGGTTAGGGATCCATGTTTATATCGCCAATATTTAAGAGTGATGTTGTTGCAAAGATCATTTGTTTATATTACTTATTTGCACTTCCCAAGATCTCATAATTTGTTAGCAGATTCTATTGCTAAGCAAGCTTTAGATTGGCATATCATTCATTCATCAACATAAAAATAAAAAACATGAAAAATTCAAAACATATATATAAATATATTATATATATATAATATATAAATATATATAATTATAATATATAATATATATATATATATATATATCATAAAGCATACCAAATGTACTTAAGTGTGTCCAAAATAATATGCAAAAATTGGGACTAAAATGCCCATAATCATGTGCAGACTATCTATGACCCAGCTCAGGATGAGCGGCCAAGTATGTGACTACAGCATTAGCCACACACCTAAGAGTCTGAACCCAGTCCCGTGGCATTCCAACCATGCGATGCTGCATGTCCTCAAGGAGATCCTCTACTACCACCATCAGCACTCGGTGAGTCAATCTCACCAAGTTCCATTGAACTGTGTATAGGACCCACTCTGTATTGGCAGCCTCCTCTTCGGCACCTCGGCCATGACGTCCATGCTGTGGGAATCCATCTAGTCATACTGGCCCAATATCTGGAAAATGATCATTACATTAGTCATTTGAATCCCACCAAAAATATTTTTAAGTTCATTTTCATATTTGAAAAATCATAAAATCAATAAAATATTTGTTACCTATATCTCCCCATGCCACACCTAGTGGTAATGCCAGATCAGGATCTCCTCGAAAGTCCAAGCTGGCATATGGGTAATCATCCACTGTGATGATTTGTTGCTCCCACCAGGAGAAGAAATCATCGTCAAAAGTTGTTTGTGGTACGTCGCCACCTCCTAGACATTTCATCAGATCGGCTCACTTGCCCATCTGTGGATCTCGCGGGTTGCTGATCAGAACTGGTACTCTAGGGTGTAGCGTTGGGACCTTCTCGAAAAAGAAAGAGCATAGAATAGTCCCATACCCAAAGTTTTTGGTTTGGCCCTTTTTGATAGATGATAGCTAGCTCTTCAAGTTGGTGAGAACAGGTGTACACCAATCAAATACTGTGGTGAGACAGTCTATAGACAAGCTCATGTCAAGTCATGAAGCCTAGTGTAAGGAGGCTAATCCATTCACTCTAGCTATAGTGAATAGGATGATCCTCAATGAAAAACTCTCTACGTGCTTGATTGGAATCTGGCTTCCAATATTTTTTGGATGGCTCGAGCAGTATATATGCACATAGTCCTCTATAGAAAGGCTACTTCGTGAATGGCCCATAGAATGTACTACCTCTCCCCTTCGGGAAAGGCTTGTGATAAAATAGTTACCCTCAATCTTTCTCCTCAGTGGAATCTGATCAATCATGAACGAGTCGTCCTCGACACTCCAGTATTGAATGAGCATTTTGAGCAAGCGAGTATTTGCCTTCATATTTGGCATTTTGAAAAATTTTAAGAAACCACATCCCTTTAGTGCGTCTAAGGCCTATTGATCTTTCATAACCTCATCATCAATACTAGCATGCTCCCTTTCCCTCCAAGTGATTTTCATCTTGAGAAAAGAAACAAGTTTGGACTGTTAGTTTTTTGTTTTGAAATCATAACAGCATATACGCGGGTATGTTTTAGACTCAGTCGCATCTAGGGCCTGTGTATATGCAAGTTTCATATAGCCAACACGCGTATATGCTGTGACAAATCTTTTTTGACTTAAATTCAATGGTGAAGCTTTAATTAAAATTCTTAAAAACAATCACAAATTGATGCAAGCCAATTTTGGGGGTTACTTGATGATTTTGAAAAGATTTGAATGGTTGAATTTAGCAAAAGGAAAGCTTGCTTCTTTTTCTCCACTCCTTGTGCTCTCAACTCAAACAGTAACAATGGTGAGTCAAAAAACTATTTTATAAGCTTTGAAAATGTCAATTTTTTTCAAAACTTGATTTTTTTGTCTCATGTATCTTTTAACTTGGGAGCTTGGAGTGTCGAGAATAGGTTGTTTTTTCAAGACTTTTTGGATGCTTCTTTGAAGATTTCAAGTCAGTTCCATGATTGCTAACCTGTCATGGTAGGTATCTCTTACTCACTGGAATATAGGTTGGGGAAGCCATTCTTCCATTGCATTTTGCATAACTAGCCTCCATCTACCGATATACTTGCCATAGGATTGATCCAATTGTGTCATTGTTAGTAAACCAACTTTACTCACCAACTTTTCAAACCTTGACATGATGGTAGAGCCATCCTTTTCATGGGCATCGTAGTTAGCACCTCACTGACATTTGTTGCCCATGTTGCTTCATTTGAGTAGGTTTAGGAGTCTTTTTTAGTCCCCCCATGACTTATGCACTAAAGACTCATTCTTATTTGCTTCTTCGCTTTGTTCTAGCCTTATACCCTAGAGGCTCCTTCATGTTGAGTTGTACTACTGCATTGCATATTGACCATTTTTCACATTTTTCCCTTTAGCCAGCTTCACTTGGAATCGTGTTTAAGCCAACTTTTAACCAAGTCATCTACAAAGTCAAACTTGTAATCCTTTAACTTCTACAGCTTGACACACTATAACCCGTGGAAGGAACACAACTTTGAGTGTCTTTGACCATTTTTTGCCTGCCTACATGGAGCATAGGATTGTTCCAATCCCAGGAACTAGAGCATCTACTTCACTGACACTCATTCTTTCCACTGTATTATAGCATTCTTTTATTATTTTTCAAGCTTAATGAAAAATACAAAAAAATTATATATTCTAAAAAGAGCGGGAATGGGACAATATTTCCATTTATTGTTGGTAGCTAGAGTCATGTCGCCTTTGAACAAAGCACTCAAACAAATTGTCTCCTCCATTTGAGTGGGATCTAGCTTGGACTAGGTATGTCATAATCTTGTTATTGAGTCAATCCTCCTCCGATTGGTTATCTCTTCCAATCATATGGAGAGTTCGTTCATGCCTCCTGTGTGACAAGCTTATACAAAGTTATCATATGCTGCCACAAAGTCATCATTTGAGTCGTGCTTTTGTTCAAGGGAATTAAGCCTGAGTTGGCCTCTCTACAGTGTCTCTTGACTCATTTTTCAATTGGCCATACCTGATTGTCCGTGTCTTGTCTATCATCACATTGATTATATTTTTCCTTTACTCGTGCCGGTTTGAGAAAGTCTCCATTGACTTCTTGCTGGTGAGTCTTGTCATTATCCATTACGACATCTTGCTCTGAGGACAGGCCTAGAGCTGTACCTTGGCCCTATTTTCATTATTGATAGGTCACCTTGTGCTCAACATCGATCAGTATTATGGGTCTTTGACTGAGTGGTTTCCCTTGTGTTAGACATCAACTTACATTATCACACATTGGGATTCATGCAATACCTTGGTTTCCATTTGACCCTATTGGTGGATTCCTTGCCTCTGTGTCATCTTTCATTATTGGTTGGTTCAGAGGATTTCTATCGTGCGCTAGCTACATCTTGTGTATGCCAGAAATGTGCTTTGGTCGGGTTACTACATCTTTTTCCATTTGATTCCTTCCACATTATTAGACTGTGGTTTACACTCGTGCTAGATTGATGAAGGATGCCTTAATGCCTTCCTTCTAGCAGATCTTTCCCTATCGACTATGACTCATTACTCTGGGGCAAAGGTCTAGAGTCCATTTGGTAGTACCTTGGGGTTTGCAGTCATCAATGGAAGATTCTTCGCTATCGACAGTGGGAAATCATCATTGTCTCTTGATTGATAGATTCTTCCATGTGTTCGACTTCAGATCATTTATTCACACTTATTAGATTGTACTGGGGTACCTTGACTCTCATTATCATTATTAGTGAGTAGTCTCACGTTTGTTAACGGTATAAATCAATGACGGTAATCAAATGATTTCTCACATGGTCAAATTGAGCTCATTCATTCCCATTGTGTAGAAATGTACCACGGTGGTCAGTGAAGACCTCAGGTTGCATCAGTATTCATTGGTTCACTTGACAGTTTCTCCTATTACTGGTAGTTGATACCATTCCATCTTATATGTTGCAGTCATTCATGGCGACATTTTATATGCTGACACCCGAGTTTGCAGTGTAGTATCATCTTATTCCATCATGTTCATTTGGTACTATTGGGATCAATCTTTGACATCAATGATCAACTTCATCTTTTAGCTTCATTGATCTTCTTATATGTGATATTTAGACATGTACTTGTTCGATCGTGATCAGATGATCCATTATGTATTTCCAGTCTCCTATACTTATATACTTAGTGGATCCGCTTGTGCTTAACATGCTAACATGATTTACTTTCTCTAAGCATGGGTATGCCCACCTTAGACAATGTTTCTTTCTGATCTCCTTTTGTGGCTTGGCAGGCTAAAATCTGGTGAAGTCCTTCTTAGTTTTTGACAGGTTTTCTTTCCATGTACTTAATACATTTCGGCCATCATGTACCCCTTATGACCTCATATATTAGGGGGCATCTGTTATAGCTCCAAATCTCACCCTTGATATTTGTGATGCTGCATTGATGGCCTAGGGAAACCCCTCCTTCCAATCCTGGTCTAAATACTTAAAAAACAGTGTTTTACTCTGTGTATGCGACATTGCCCTGAGCTAAATGCATGTGTACATGGATCAGTGTATACCCAACCCACATATATGTCTTAAAACACTTAAAAAAAATTAAATCTCCCTAATTTCGGGTGGATATCATGGGTTTTACCTGTTGATTACTTATTAGTGCCCGTGGCCTCAACTGTTCCCAACGAATTTCCAACTAAAAAACTACCTTGGGAGAAGTATAAAAAGGTTTCAATGGAAAGGCCTTAAAGAGGAGGGAAAAGAGAGAATTACTCTACTAAGATTATCCCTGATCAATTCTGAAGATCCTTGTGCTTCCAGCACTTCCCACACTATAGGAAACCCTTGTTTCTTTGAGTTTTGATGTCATTTCACTAGTTGAGATATCCTTGTGTGAGTCATGGAAGGAGCTTTTTGAAAGCTTGGGATTGGATGGACCCAGAGGACGGTTTCTCTTGGAGCAAGCAAAAGGAAGATTCAGGTGATATCATTCCTTACTTTATTTCAGTTATCTACAATAAAGAAACATTTGTCTTGTTCTTGAAATCTATCTTCCTTATGCATATGATGTTATTGTTATGGTTTACATATGAATAATTATTTCAATGTATAATAAACCATCTTTCAATATGTTATGAAGTGATTTCTATATGATACTTTGTCCCTATATTGCTATGCTTCTTTGAATTGGTTGTTTTGTAGGTTTAAGGATCAAGAGAAGCTCCAAAAAGGTTTGAACCCTGGCTGAATCTACTCGAATGAAGGACCCCCATGTACACATATATTTACATAGTTTTCTTATTTAAGTATAATGTCTGCGTGGAATGCCTATCTTTTACTGTAGATAACCCCTCGTGTTGCTAGGGTGTTTACCCAAAGCCCTAGGGGACTTAGTCCCTCAACACTAGGGGAAATGGAGAGAGAATAGAGGGTACCTTCCCTATTCGGGAGACCAATGGGGACACCAAAATGAAGATTATAAGTCCTTCAGCCCTACCTCACTTCCATGGTCTTACTACAAAAGATCTTGACACTTTGTTCGAGTTTGCTATCATCTTTCAAACTTATGACTATGCAGAAGATGAGCAAAAGTTGAAACTGTTCCCTTCTACTCTCAAGGACATAGCACTGTGCTGGTTCATGGGATTACCTAGCAATAGCATCACAACTTGGACTCAGATGAAATAGGCCTTTAACAACAAGTATCGAGACTATTGTGGGTCAAACGATACTAAAGAAGAAATCTTTTGAACAACCATCGGAAGTGATAAGTCCCTGGAATACTATGAAGAGAGATTCCAGCTCAATTACAAAAGGGTCGAGTGTACACTTGACCCTGAGTCTCTGAAGTTGGTCCTGCTCAAGGGAATTTAGGAAGACCTTCTAGAGACCCTCCATCTACTGGCCAAGGGAGACATCTACCAACTATCCTATGAAGACATAAAGACTGTTTTTAGAAACCATTCTAGAGCAGCCAGAAAGAAAGGTAGGGAGAGTCAACCCATAGCCAATACCTCTTCTTCCAATTCATCCATTAAAGGTGAAATTGGAAACATGATGGAAGACTTCAAGAGTGAGATGCCGCAGACTCTTTCCATGCAAATGGATACCTTACATATCAAAAGAAAACAAGAGGAATCAGAGAGGGCTTTGGCCAATTTTTTCCCTAGATGCACCAGGATGCATCCTAGGAATGAATGCCCATTGAACTCTCTAGAGGTTTGTTCAGTCTGCGAAGAAAATCATTCTATAGACAAGTGCCCTTCCTTGCCCAGACTTAAAGCTGTGTACCAAGGGGTTGAAGGAGTCACTGAACAGATCTATTACATAAACCAAAGGAGGCCGCATGGACCTAGACCATACCAGCAAAGGATGCAAGGGACATCTCAGGCATACTACAACCCCAACCAAGTCCCCTCCATAACTTCTTGGGGTCCCCCTGATCATCCTTCCTAGTCCACACCACCTCCTTGGTCCTTCACATCTCAATATCATGCCCAACCAGCCACTCATTCATTTCAATCCTATGCTTAGCCGCAACCTCAATGGAATGCAACTCATCAGGGGTGGAGGCCCCAATACAACTCTCTTCCCCCTCTAGGGCCTCCGCCACCTGCCTAACCACAACCATTACCTTCTGCTCCACCAAGGCAACCCCAAATGTCTACCCAGCCAAATCCGAACCCGAACAACAGACAGGCTCAGCAAGTGCATAGTGGGGAACCATCATGCCCAACTTATGCTATGGAGATTCAACAAATTAACTTGTGATTCAGGAAAGTTCTCCTAGATAGCCAGCCTCCACCCAAGGAGGTTGAGGAAGATAAAGAGGAAAGTGAACCTAAAGAAAATCCACCCTTTCCTGAGACACTATCCATGACAATCCAGCCTACCCTAGAAGAGACTGAACTCTTGGGAGAATTGAAACATTTATGTGTGAAGATACCACTTCTCCGAGCCATAAAAGATGTGCCTATCTACAATAGTTTGATCAAAGAGAAGTGCTTTAGGCATCCAGGAAGGTGCAAGAGGGATGCCCCAACCATCAATGTCATAGGACAACTGTCCAACCTGAAGTTGGGCAGATAATCTCTCCAAAATATCTGGACCTTGGAAGCCCAGTATTTGATGTCCACATCAATGGCACAATGGTCCCACATAACTTGATTGATCTAGGAGCTTCCATTTAGTGTGATGAAAAAGGACGCAATGCTCAAACTTAACCTCCAGGGCTCCTTGAGGAAGACCATGATAATGCTGCAATTAGCAGACCGCTCCACCGTGATCCCTGAGGGGATCTTGGAAGATGTGATGGTCTCCATTGATTCTTGGGAGTACCCTGTGGATTTCTTAGTTCTCCAGTCAAAGGAAAACCTCACTCAGTATCCTCTCATTTTGGGAAGACCTTGATTGGCTATAGCTAATGCCTACATCTATTGCCAAGCTGGGAACATGATCATAAAGAATGGGCACATTTCCAAGACATTAACCCTATATCCTTCTTCCCAACCCCTGCTAGAACATGATCTATCTCTCTAGTTGGAGGAGAAGGATGAGGATGAAGTTTATTATACACCACTTTGCGCATTAGAAATCTCCATGGGGGGGAACCACAAGATGAGGATGATATGATTAAAAATTTGATTTAGAATCCACCTCCCAATGCATCACCATTAGAAGACATAGTAAGAGAAGCCCAAAACAACCCCTCAATTGATCTCTGTGTGGCCAACTCTGCTTTTCCCCGTGTCAAAAATATAGAGTTTAGCCTAGAAAGAACATTGAAAATCAATCCATCCCTATCTACTTCCTAGGAGAAGGAGCTATGCAACCTATTGAGGAAACATCTAGATGCCTTCACCTGGAGTTATAAGGAGATGAAGGGAGTGCACCCTTCAGTATGTACTCATCATATATACATCAAGGAATATTTCAAGCCATTTAGGAAACCTCAAAGGAGGATGAACCCATCGCTTAAAGATATTGTTAAGGAAGAACTGTAGAAATTGCTTGATGCAGGGTTCATCTATCCCATCTCTGACAGTGAATGGGTCTCTCCTTTGGTGCTAGTGCCAAAGAAAAATGGTAAGTGGAGAATCTATGTCAACTATCAGGAGTTGAACAAAGCCACTAAAAAGGACCATTTTCCTTTACCTTTCATAGATAAGTGTTAGACGGTTTGGCAGGGAAAAAGTTTTTCTCTTTCCTAGATGGGTTTAGTAGGTACAATTAGATTCAAATCAGCCTGGAAGACCAATATAAGACCACTTTCACTTGTCCTTGGGGTACCTTGGCATACCGAGTCCTTCTTTTTGGTTTGTGCAATGCTCCAGCCACTTTCCAAAGAGCGGTATTGAGTATCTTTTCTGAACTGGTTCATGATGCAGTAGAAATATATATGGATTATTTTACTCCTTATGGCTCTAACTTTTAGGAAGCTTTATCTAACCTAGGAAACATTATAGATAAGTGCATTGAGATGAACCTATCCCTCAGTCCAGAAAAATGTGAATTTTTGATGAGTGAAGGGATTGTGCTAGGTCATTCAATATCGCAACAAGGACTACAGGTGGACCCCAACAAAATTGCTATCATCCAAAGAGTCCCACCTCCTCAAAAGGTGAGAGATGTCGGAAGCTTCCTAGGCTTAGTTGGATATTACAGGAGGTTCATTAAAGACTTTAGCAAGATAGCCTCTCCTTTGTTTGGCCTCATAGGCAAAGATGTTGAGTTCATATTGTCAGAAAACTGTCAAGAAGCCTTAGATACCTTGAAGAGTAAGCTAGTGACTACCCCAATTCTCAGAGGCCCAAACTGGGCCCTGCCATTTGACATTCACACAGATGCTTCAAAAAAAGTGATAGGAGCAACCTTAGGACAAGTTGAAGAAAATCTACCTTATGCCATATACTTTATAAGCAAGAACTTGTCGAAGGCATAGTTAAACTATACAGTGACCGAGAAGGAACTTCTAGTTGTTGTGCATTCCTTAAAGAAATTCAGACATTATATCATAGGCTATCAAACCTTTGTGCACACTGATCATGCCGCAATTAGATATTTAATGAACAAATGAGATCTAAATGCTCGCATTATTGGATGGTTTCTTTTACTACAGCAGTTTGATCTGACCATTATTGATAAGCCTGGTAAAGAGAATGTTGTTGCTGAATTTTTCTCTAGAGTAAATTTGCTTGCAGGTGAAGAAGGAATGGTGGATGACCAAATGCCAGATGAATACCTATTTTCTATATCAGTACTCTCTCCATGGTTTGCTGATATAGCAAACTACTTGATTTTAGCATAGTTCTTGCCACACCTATCCTCAAAAGAGAAGAGAAGAATAGTAAGGAAAAGCACCCCTTTCACCTAGTTTGGAGGCAATCTCTTCAAAATGGGCCCAGATAAAATCTTGAGAAGATGTGTCAGGAGGAGGAAGTCTTTGACATCCTCTTTACCTGTCATGATGGGCCTTGTAGAGGTCATTTTGCAGCAAAAAGAACCGCCTTCAAGATATTGTAAGCAGGCTACTACTGGCCCACTCTTCATCAGGATGTGAGGAGATACACGAGCCAATTTGATCAGTGTCGGAGGATGGGGAACCCACTCTGGAGGATAAAATGCCCATGTAGCCTCAAGTGACCTTTGAGCCATTTGAGAAGTGGGGCATGGACTTTATGGGGCCTATCAACCCCCTTTCAAAGCAGAAGAAATACATCATTGTGTGCATTAACTACCTAACAAAGTCAGCAGAGACAAAAGAAATCAAAGTAATGACAGAGGAAAAAGTAGCTGAGTTTTTGAGAGAAAACATATCCTACAAATTTGGGTATCCAAGAGATTTGGTCACAGACGAAGTAGTTAGTTCACTTCCAGCCTGATTAAAGACTTGCTCACACATCATAAGATCAAGCACAGGACTTCCACCCCTTACCATCCATAATCCAACGGGCAAGTGGAGGTCACTAATAGAGCATTGGAAGGGATCCTTACTAGGGTAGTGAGCAGCAGTAGAAAAGACTGGGCGTACAGATTAGTTGAGGCCACTTGGACCTACAACATAACATGGAAGACCACCACCGAGTTCACACCCTATGAATTGGTCTATGGGAAGAAGGCTTTGTTTTCAATAGATTTTGAATTCAATACCCTAAGGATGGCAGCTCAGCTGGACCTAGACCTCAGCCATGCACAGAAGGAGAGATTACTTCAGCTCAATGGATTGGATGAATATAGACTGCAAGCCCTTCTCCATACAGAGGTAGTTCAACTTCAGAGAAAGATATGGCATGAAAAAAATATTAAGGAGAAGAAATTCCAAGAGGGAGATTGGGCACTACTCTATGATTCAAGATACAAAGATTTCAAAGGCAAGCTGATGAGGAAGCCATCCCCATGCTTGTCAATGGACATCGGTTGAAAGTCCACAAGAAACCCCTCTCCAAGCGAGAGTTTATTGAAGATATGAATAAAACAATGATGGTAGTGGGGCATGTCTTAGCTTCCACTTCACCCACTCACTAAAGAAAAGAAAAAAATTAAAAATAAGGACTCAAGTGAAAACTTCCATGAGGATTTTTTTTTTTGCGTTGAGGATCAAGGACTATGCAGGGCGAATAGCTAGGGTTTTAGTCTTTTGCAGAGGTTGTTCTCCATGGAATGTCGCAAAGGAGGGAGCTCCACTCCCTCCTACAAGTAGGTTGTGGCCAGCAAGGTAAAAAACCAATGGAATATGATAGAGGCCCTCCAGAAGGAAGAAAAATAAACAGTGAAGAGGAACAAGATAGCACTAAGTCAAGGGAGATTAATAGCACTAAGGAAAATGAGGAAGAAGACAAGGAACAGGGAACAAATGACAAAGCACATATGGGACCATGTAAACCCAAAGTTGCAGTTACTCTCAGAGTCGTTTTAAATGATCCTACTCTGCAGTCGCACAAGCACCACATGCATACTTATGCAATCATTTGTAAATTCATGGGTTTATGGCCAACTAAAAAACCTTTACAAATGTGGATTAAATACCACTGGAAACCAAAAGGAAGCATTGACTGACATCTTGGGTCAAAGGGTTTCTTCACTATGGTATTTGCAAACATTGAATATAAGGACAGAGTGTTTGAAGGAGGGCCATACTTTTATGCTGCAATAGGCCTCTACATGCGACCATGGATCATGAATTTTGTTCCAAAGCATGAGACTTTTACTTCAGTCCCAGTTTGGGTAAGATTATACTCTCTACCTCTTGATTATTGGCAAACGGAATAATTATTTTCCATAGGAAATAAGTTAGGAAGTTTTGTCAAAGCTTCTGAAGCCACTAGAAGGGGAGAGTATACTTCCTTTGCTAGGATATGTGTGGAGATGGATCTCTCTGGAGCTCTATCAGATGAGGTAATCTTGGAAGTATTTCATGAAGAATGGGTGTAAATATTAGATTATGAACATATTCCATTTACATGTTGCAAATGCTATGAGCATGGGCACCTATTCAGAGACTTCCCTCTCAGTAAAATAGAGAATAAAAATAAATCCAACACAATGAAAGAGTCTGAAAGCTTTTACAAAGTGGCACACAAAGGAAAAGGAAGAAAAAGGGGGCCAAAGACACAAAAATCAGAAGGGCATCAAGTCAGTCATAACAGGTTCCAAGTTCTCGAAGAGGAAGAAGGGATAACAAATGCGGATCAGGCAAAGGGAGGAGGTCCAATGAAGGAGGGGAAAGGGGAATATAGGGAACAAACACAAGATAATAATAAACAGAAAGAAACTATGATGAGTGATATAGAACTAGAGATGGACCATGAAATGACCCAAAGTGAGATGGAAATGAGGACCAGGAACTACAGGATATTCTTGAGAAAGGGAACCTAGATTTGGAAGGTTTCTTGAATCAAGGAACCAAGGAAGGGTTATATTCGTTACCTCCAGAAGAGTTCAATAGCTGTTCATATGGAAAACCCAAACCAAAGGGCTAGAGAGGCAAATAACCAATGATGGGCAAGGCAGCGAAGGTGTGAAAACGAGGAAGACCACACCAGGATTAGCACCCAGAAACCTAGGCAAGAAAAGAGGCAGGAAAAATCAGAGTGAGCTATTGATGGGATGTGGGAAGCTAATGATAGATTCAAGTAAGATGAAAGACCTTACCAGCTACTCCTTTACTAATCTTTAATTATGAAGTTCACTTCTTAGAATATCAGGGTTCTAGGTAGTAAAATAAAACAAAGATTACTAAGTAATATAATGAAACAAGTAGCTCCAGATGTGATCTTCATCCAGGAAACCAAATGTTCCATTCAAAAAATAAAAGAAATCCGTAGTAAATGGCTCAGTAGATTTGAGTTTCTAGAAGTCAAAGCAAAGAATACAGCAGGTGGTATCCTCACTCTTTGGAACCCCCAAAAAATTGGTATGATAGATGTTGAGGCATCTAGGGATTATTTATCTGTGGTCATTAAGCTTGTGGGAGATAAGGAAACCTACCTGGTAACGAATGCGTATGGCCCTCAAAGAATGGATGATAAACTTAGGTTTCTAAATTCTCTAGAGGATAGAAACAGACATGCAGGAATACCATGGATCTTGGGAGGTGATTTCAACATGATCAAATCACTTTTGGAGAAAAAAGGGGGGACCAAAAGTCCAAGTAAAGACTCTTTAACATTTCAAACTTTCATAGACAATATGAAGTTAGTGGACATTGTAACAAGGAATGGTCTCTTTACTTGGAACAACAAAAGAGGAGGAGAGTCTCAGGTGGCCTCAAAATTAGATAGATTTATAATCTCAGAGGACCTCATGCTCATCGATAAGGAAATGATAGTAAGAGTTCTCCCCTTCGGAGGCTTAGATCACTTCCCGGTTCATCTAGAGGTTTAGGGCATTGGTACCCCTAGTAATAGACCTTTCAGATTCGAGAATATCTGGCTCTCCCACCCAAACTTCATCAGCAATATTGCTACATGGTGGTCAGAATATTTGAATATTCAGGGCTCAATAATGTTCCTTCTTCAAAAAATACTAAAACACATCAAGCTCGGGCTCAAAGATTGCAACATAAATGAATATGGCAATATTTTTGAAGCCAAAAAAACTGTTGAAGGTAAAATGTAGGAACTCAACCAAGCCCTTATCACGGATGGCTTTGACAAAGTCAAAAGTGATCAGGTTTCCAAATATCATCAAGATTGTGAGAATTTATGTAAACAAGAGGAAATATTTTGGAGGCAGAAGTCCAGAGTTCAATGGCTAAAAGAAGGAGAGCGAAATACTAGATTTTTCCATAGATCCACAATTGTGAATAGAGCTCTTAACATGATATCTTCAATCAAGGACAAGGATGGTAATCTTCTCAATTCTCATGAAGAAATAGAAGTTGTGCTAGTGCAACACTTTCACGACATAGCAAAGGAAACCATTTCAGACAGAGAACAACCCATTAGGGACCGAATAAGACATATTTCCAGGTTGGTGTCTAGAGAGGACAATTTCAACCTTAACAGGCTAGTGACTGAAGAGAAGGTTAGTGAAGTCCTCAAAGAAATGAAGAATGGTAAGGCGCCAAGCCTAGATGGTTTCAATGTGGATTTTTTCAAAGCCTGCTGGAGTATAGTCAAACAAGATATTCTGAATGTAGTAGAAGATTCCAATAGGAATAGAACTATTTTGAAGGTGCTCAATACCTCCTTTATCTCCCTAATTCCTAAACAGGACTTGGCCCAAAATCCTGACAGATTTAGACCCCTTTCTTTGTGCAATATGGTTTACAAGATAATTTCCAAGGTTGTGGCAAATAGACTTAAAGCTCTTCTTCCTACTCTAGTTTTTGTGGAACAATTTGGATATGTAGAAGGTAGACAAATCCTCAACAATATCATTCAAGCACATGAAGTGGTGCATTGTTTGACTAGCGATAGGAAGGCTGGAATGATCATGCAATTAGACATAGCAAAATCTTATGATAAGTTGAATTAGACCTACATCAGGAAATTTTTCATTGCTTTTAGGTTTGATCACAACTGGGTTAGATGGGTCATGGTGCTGGTTACTTCCTACAGCTTTTCAATTTTGGTTAATGGCTCTCCCTCAAAGACTTTTATTCCTTCAAGAGGTCTTAGGTAGGGAGACCCACTCTCTCCCTTTCTCTTCATCCTTATGATGGAAGGATTGGAAGGTCTATCAAGTATGCAAAATAAGTGGGTAAGATTAAAGGTCTCCAACTTTCTAATAATGGATAGGCCTTGACTCATCAACAATTTGTAGATGACACCATGTTGCAGGGAATCCCCACAGTCAAAGAAGCTCTTGCATATAAACAAATCCTGTGTGACTTTGCGATGGCTTCATGTATGGAAGTTAATCTTTCCAAATCTAAGATTTTTTTCTTTAATACTAATATTTCCATTCAGAGGAATATCTCTAGAATTTTGGGGTTTCAAAGGGATATCCTCCATTTGGGGGTTCCTCTAACCACTAAACCTTTTCACAAGAGCATTTGGGAGCCAGTGATTAATAAGATGCAGGAAAAAATCAAGAAATGGACCATCAGGTCTTTAAACTTGGTTGGAATCTTGATCCTCACAAAGGTTGTTCTTCAAGCGATCATAGTTTTCATGCTATCAGCGATCCTAGCTCTAAAAGGAGTCTTGCAACAATTTAGATCCATTCAAAGAGACTTTCTTTGGGGTAAGGGGGAGGAAAGAAAGAAATGGCTTTTAGTTGCCTGGGATAAAAATTTGTAAACCTAGAAACCATGGGGGACTTGGATTGGATGATCTGGAGATTGTTAGCAAGGTTTTAGGAGCAAAATTATGGTGGTGTTGGGTCAAAGATCCAAGGGCACAATGGGCTAGTATATGGAAAGAAAAATATACCAGCACTTGGCAAAATAGTGATCACATAAGAATTGATGGAAGCATAAAGGACTCTCCCATTTGGAACAAAGCCTGGGAGAACATATGATTAGTACAAAAAAATAGCTTCTGGGAAATCAGAGAAGGAAATTTGGCCTTATTTTGGGAGGATAAATGGCAACAAGAACCTATACTGTTAACAAAGGAATTTTTGGAGCTCAAGAATGATAAAGAAACTAAAGGGCTAATTAAGGTAAAATATTTTTGGGATCAAACCAACAGTGCTGAAAAATGGAGAACCTGGAGGAACATGGATTATAGGGATGGCAGCCCTTTGAAAGAAAAAGCAAGCGAGCTTAGAAATTTGGTGGAACAAAGGAATATATTAGTGATAGGAGGATATGACCAACTCAGATGAGGCAACAATAATGAGGGTTCCTTTAATCTTAAGGAGGAAAAACACTTACTCCTTGAGTTGGACTCCTAAGTTCCAGACAGGATTTGGTTGAACCTATGGAGGCATCAAGGCTGGATGAAGATCAAACTGTTCATGTGGCTAGTTTATCATAAGAAAATTTTAACTTGGGATAACATAAGGAAGAGGGGTGTTCTGGGGCCCTCCAGATGCCAGCTCTATGAAGCCCAAGAGGAAACAATGGACCATCTTCTTAATAATTGTAGTTTCACCTCCTGGTTGTGGGACACTTTTGCTTCTATATTCCAGCAGACCAATAGGGATCAAGGGTGTATTATCAATACTCTTACCAAGTGGAGATGTAACTTTTTAGATTGTGAATTTATAGACATTGCTTGGGCTCTTACACCAGGCTTCATTATTTGGAATGTCTGGAAAGAAAGGAACAAAACAATCTTCAAGAATGAAAAAAGTCCCTCCCATTGCCTTTTTTAGTAGACCTTAAACCAGATTAAGGAAACGTTGGGCACCACTGTGCGGAAACCCCCAAAGAACCATCCTTCAGAGGTATAATTGAGAATTCTTCATCGGCTGGGTATGCAGGGGCTCATCCCTCAAACCCTGGATAGGAAGGTAATGAAGTTGGACACTAAAACGGATTTCTGGCACCCTCCCCCTCAAGGTTTTTTGAAATTCAATATTGACGGGGCTTCAAAAGGAAACCTAGGAATGACTGCCTTTTAAGGGGTGTTAAGAGATGAAAATGGAAGCATTCTTTTCATATTTCACTACCATTTAGGAAGAGCCACTAACAATATGGCAGAGCTTATGGCTATGGAACAGTGTCTGGATTTCATGAAGCAAGATAACCATAAAAATGTGATTGTGGAAGCTAATTCTGAGCTAATTATTAACTCAGTCAAGAGAACCAGCTGTGGCACAGCGCCAGAAAAAATATCTAATCATTGGAGGTTGATCCAGGTCTTTCAACGGATTCAGCTTCACCTCTAGAGTCTTCACACAGTTAGTTTTAACCATGTGCGGAGATCAGCCAATAAATTGGCGAATATTTTGGCTAATCAAGGAGTAATTTGTACTGAGTGCAAGGTCAAAATGGAGTGGCAAGAGATGCCTTAGGATAAATTAAAGGCGTATTGTCATGACCAAGAGGATGAATATCGGAGGGTGTTTCATATCAGAGCCATGGAGGCAGGGTACTGATGACTATGCTTCATTTTGCCTCAAGGCCTTTTTCACAGTCTAGTCTTTGCAAATGGCAGATCATCATCGGCCTCCACTTCCCAGATAAGTACAATTACAGATGCTCCAGAGGGAAACTGCTCGGAAGTCGCATGTCAGCGGAGGGTTGGTTAGAGGGATGGCATAGTAGGTTTAGGGTGAGGGGGTTAGAATCCAGGTTTTTATAGTGGTCGAAATACCTCAGGCCCTCTTTCAATGGACACTTTAATTCTCTCCAGGTGGTATATGGTATATCGCAAGAGTTCTAAGTGAGAAGCGGTTTCGAAGATTTGGGAGCAATTCCATTCATCGAGTTACACATGGCCAAGGGGAGGGATCGAATACCGCCCTCATCATGTGCTATTTTTCGGTGCACTTGACCCGTGTGACATGAGCCCTGACCATTGGATTAAAACATGGTGGATCTACAATTAGGAATGATCACGCATGTTGGGTGGGTCCGGGGGTTAAGCACCACGCAGCTAGGTACCGCGATAACTTTCACAGTCGTTGGATCAGGAGCAGAGTTTGGATGGTTAAGATTTAAGATGCAAGTCTGGATGAATAATAGTTCCAACACATGTTTAGTTTCTTGGCGGGACTTTAGTTCTATAGGTGGACCCTTTTTCCTTTCAGCATCGGTTTCCTTTTCTCATCAGTTTCCTTATATTAAATGTAAAAAGGGTGCTTGGCGCTAGCTCGTTTTGTTTCGCATCCAACAGACTTATCAAACGGTCATTATTTTTCAGTCTTTTGACAGCCTAAGGTTTTGTTAGCAGGGTTTGAGGTTTAGACTGGCAGCTTGGTGCCCGTAGCTCATGGTTCCTCGTGGGCTCTTGTATTTTATGTACTTATTTTCCTTATTAATGATATAGAAGGCACGACTCTTGCTTCATATAAAAAAAAAAAACCTCCATGAGGTGCTTGAGTCCCATGATTAGGTTGAAAACCTCTTCTGAGGCAACCGAGTGATTTCAAAAAAGAGAGGAAAAATAATAAGATCCCTGGGCGAAAACCTCCCTTGGAGGCACCCAAAGTAGGCAATTAAGGTGAAAACCTCTCTGAGGTGCCCTAGTTGTCTTCAAAAAAAAAATTGAATTTTTATTGCATTGGAGGTTTGTAGGAGGACTACAGGGAGCAAAAGAAGGTGCAAAGGGGATCCTGACATTCACACCAGCATCCATCTCACCTTCTCCACACCTTCCTCCATCATTTTTGACATATATTTCACCCCACTGTACCTTTTCTTCCAAAAATGTGTTTCTATAGGCGGCTCTATGTTTTCTACAAGAGGCTCTTGTAGGAATTACAGAGAGCCAAAAGTGTCTACAGTGTTGAGATTGCAACAAGATGATGGATGTTAGTGAAAAGAGTCTCCTTCACTAAGTGGGCCCGCAGGCTATTTTTGGCGCAAGTCTATTTTTAGACTATGTCTATTTTTAGACATATGGATCATGTCTATGGATTGCAGGTTGCTGTTAATGGATGATTGATCAAGTTGGGAAAAATAGATGG
>APFE031585851.1:7931-35439 GCA_000404065.3 Pinus taeda | reverse complement strand
TGGACTGGAGGTGCAGTTGATGGAGTTGTGTTCAGTTTAGCTTTGTTAAACTGGTTGTATTTAGTCTAACTGGCGAATAGACAAGAGATGAGTTGGGTGAATTAGTTATTAATTAATTCACAAGTTATTAACTCATAATACAACTAATGAATACATCAGTTAACTCAGTTGCATGTCAGTCCATGTTCAGTTCAGCAGGGACAGGTGTTAGAGAATCAGATTGCTATCAGTTGTGACTATAGTTGTGCACCAGATCTTGCACAAATCAGGGGATTGAGTATGCCAATGATTTTGCCCACATTGTAGCTTGTTCTCACGTGATTTAGCCAAGGAAAGACGTGGCCACCTTGGAATTATCACCGGTTCTTGAGTAGGTATTAAGCAACGGAAGAGATTTGAGCCAGTGATTGATTTAGATCTGAGCTGTATTGTGTGTCACAGAGGTGGAGATACTTGTGAGAAGTATTATGCTGTGTAATGTTACATGACTCAATCATTAATATACAGATAGTTGGGGTTTTTAGCGAGATGCTTTCCCCGGGATACATACTGTGTTAATGTGTGAATGCTCTTGATGTTTTATTGTTATTGATGCTGCTATATTGATGATAAACGTAGAGGAGCTTATGTATTGTGTATGTTTTCCGCAATAGTACATGATCAGGATAATCTCTGTTGAATATGTGTTAAATTATTCAAAATTTCTACATACAGAAGGCAATTTGAGGGAAAAAATGCTTCATGAGGAACCTATAATCCCTCCTACCATCTTCAAACCTCCTTGCAATCATTTCCAAGCGTGCATCACACCCCAAGCATCATTATTTTTTTCTCTTCCTATCTAAGAAAAAACACAGAAAAACTGTTTTTTTTTTTGTTTTGAAAAAAAAAACAAAAATAAAAAGAGGAAAAGGAACCAGTAACCTTACTTGAAGCTTACCTACTATCCCTCCATCATTCATGACACCTCTGGCATTATTCTCGAGCTCCAAGCACAGGGAAAAGCTGATGTTTCCAGGGGAGAAGTAGCTACAGGAGCTCCTATAGGAATTCCTATAGCAGTTGATCCCATAGAAGTCCATCACCAACAGCAAGAGAGTGCACACATCTATGTTGAAAAGGCACATGAGGCTCAGCTCCAGCAAGAGAAGAACCTGCACAAGCACACAACCACGCATCAACAAGCAGAGACATCATGCATAAAGGCAAATGAAGGAATGCAACAGAGAAAGCCATAGCACCTCACAGCAAATACACTCGAATCACAGGTAAGTAACTAAGTCACTCCTCTATTTGCATTTGTGTAATTAGGAGTCATACAAAGGAAATGATATGGTTGAGATTGAATGAGGGCAAGGTGGCCAATTAACTTGGCAACCTTCATTTAGTTGACTCCACTTATCCGAGATGTCACCCACACGTGCGCACAATCAACTCAAGCACAAGATGCCAAGGACAAGTAGTGGGATGAAGTGTGAACTCCGATGCAATAATGAGGGATGATTATGAGGAGGGGCCATGATGACCAAGAAGGTAGGGACCAACGGTCCGAATATGGCCAATGTACACCTTGTCAGCTCAACACTCATAACCGAAAATATCTATAAAGGGTAATAAGCACTCCTCCCCATGTATTCTCACCACCTTTTCTTGATTTTCTCCTCGTAACTCAGCCACAATAGTCCTATTGTGCCCCCACAGGCTCGTAACCACCATCCTCCATTCATTTCCTCCCTATATTTTCTCTCGGCATTTTCTATAGGAGCACCTACAAGAAATCTACAGAAGCACCTACAAGAAATCTACAAGAGGGGTAGCGGGCTTCTACTGGAGGGGCAGTGAGTCATTTTGAAGGGAGAAAACACGATTTTTGGCACAAATTTCTATTTGGAGAGGTATGGTTCATGCATGCTTCCTGTTGAATATCAATACATGAAAGAAGTGATCTGAATTTGAGGATGAAATAAGTCTTTAGGAGGGCAGAAAATACATAATAAAAAAATTCTATTTATTTAAAAAAACATAGTCTCCTCTGTTTCTTTGTTTTTTCTCAAAATTATTTGTCTCCACCTCCATATTTGGTTTTCCAAAAGAGTACAGATAGTATGATAGGAGGGTTTATGGGAAAGGTGCCCACTAACTCCACCAGGCTCCATGCACATTGTTGAGCCCTGAAATTACATCTCTCCTACACACTTTCCTAGACATTTTCCCCTCACTAGTACCTCATAAGCTATCAAACATCATTACATACTGATTCCAAAAGAGCATTTAAGTGGTTTTATAACTATGTTTTTTTGTTTTCTATTTGAATTAGATTTTTCTCATTAGCTACGGAACACATCCACTTTCCACAGCTGATTCAACTTTCCCCAGCTGTTTTTGTTAAACTCTAGGTTGCAGGTGTCATCAACCAAAACAAGGCACGTGGGCAAGTTAGGAATGACCTGGAAATGGATCAGGTCCTATTGGTTTAGCCAAATTCGCAGAGGAATCCCTTGGTAAAACTGTGGTCAACGAAAAGTTCTACGGCAAGCAGGACTCTGTTTTCAAAGACGTGAAGGATCTGAAACCATTCCTAGAGCCATGGGGTTCATCTTGACAGTTGTAGACTGCCCTACAGAGCAAATCCAACAACCACTTTTGATAGATTGAATAATCTTGGAAACCATTATGCTAAGCTTACGGATGTTGTCCTTTTACGTGTCCTCAGTCGAAGATGTTTCATAGGAAAATTGTTATGAAAATTCCCTTATAAATAATGTGTTTGCATACACATAGAACTAGTTAGCTTTTGCTATTGTTTTGCTGTTAGTCTTTGTACTGTGCCGTGAACTGGTCCTGCTGCTGTAACGAGAGGATTCTTCCTCTATTTTGCAATATAACAAGACTTTGTTTTACATGACTATGTGAGCATAATTCCACACCGATAGCATGTTGACCAAGGCTATGCAGAGGGCCCCTGCACGTTGAGGTTTTGTTTTCCTTACTGCTGTAAAGTTTTTATGTATTGTTTCCTTATTTCCATTGCACATATATCATAGTTATCCACCTGTGTATATTTCATTTGTTATGATATTAACATTTCATTCCTGTACATGATTTTGCAAGCTTTGTATATTGTTGCTAACACTGATCAGTGTGTGTGCTTCAGGATAGAGTAGGCCAGGCATTTTGATACAATTTTTACACTAACTAGTGACATGAGATTAGCCTCTCTGCTGACTTTGTTTTTCTTAGCTTTGCAATTTCAGTTATGCTTTGGTTTCATTTTTATTCATTCGCTTTGTTAGTTAGTTTAGATATCAAATCCCTCATAACATTGACGTTATCTCCAGAGCCATAGCTTAGACTACTTGGTGAGCTATCAGACTATGAATGATGTGATTTGATTTTAGCTTTATTTTTTTGCAATTAGGTATCAAATTCATCATATCATTGACGTTATCTCTAGAGCCATAACTTAGACTACTTGGCAAGCTATCGTCCTATGAATGATTTGATTTGACTTTAGTTTTATTTTTCTGCAATTAGATATCAAATTCCTCATATCATTGACGTTATCTCTAGAGCCATAGCTTAGACTACTTGGAGAGCTATCGGAGTATGAATGAAGTGAATTGATTTTACTTTTATTAGTTTGCAGTTTTTGATTTGTTAAGTGTAGTGGCTTAGCTCATTTTTATTTCTATATTTAGATAAGTAGTAGAGATAATGATTTCATGATCAATAGTTCATTATTGGTTTGATTTGAATAGAAGCACATTTTCATTCTTTTTCAAGTATTAATTTCATCACTAGTATGTTTTAAGACCTTCTGAAGTGTTAAGTTCTGGAAATCATTATAGAGGACATAATTGCCTTAAAATCTATACTCAAACTTGCCCTCTAAAGTATTCTTAAAACTTAGGAATAGGCTTATCATTTGCATTAGAAGAAAAACCAAGATAAAACCCCCAAAAACAAGATAAAATTGATAAAAAGTAAGAAAGAGGTTGTCTTGCACATATAGTGCACCACACTTCATCAGTTTACGAATCCTGGATTGATAATTAATGTAGAAATTTAGGACACACTAAATTGACTAAACATTTTGGTGCCATTGTCGGGGAAGTGTAACTAGGTATCCATTCTCTTACACAAAAACAAAAAAAAAGAGAAGGGAAAAATTGATAACTTCTTGAAGTATGCTCTCCTCTTGCACCTAGTGTGATCTGGAGGATCAGAAAAGAGAGTTATTAGTTCAAAAATATCTTGATTATGCTCTCCTCTTGCACCTAGTGTGATCTGGAGGATCCGAAATAGAATTATTAGCCCGACTTGAACGAAAATAATAATAATAATAATAATAATAAATGACATGCATAGAGAAAGAGATTCTAGGGGAAGGTTTATAGCTAGGGCCAAGAGTTTGATTTTCACGACTCCAGCTACTTCAAGGCATAGACAAGATTCACCTCCATCTACTCCTAGCCTAAGGATTCCTAGAATTTGAGGAGCAATGGCTGAATTAGAGGATTCTCCCACACTATCTACTAAATCTGATCTAGGAGAAGAACCTTTATTCACTTCTACAAAGGAACATATTGTAATCAAAGAAGTAGAATCACCTAAAGAAGAGGGAAGGGGAGAAACTCTCTCTTGTCCACCCTTGATAGAAGAACCAAAAGACTCTGAGGAAACTATCATGATGGAGGAAGTAGTAGATGGATTTGGAGGAGGGGGTAGAGGTAGAGGAAGAGGAAATAATGGAGGCAACAATGGTGGAGGTAGAGGTAATAATGGAGGAAATAGGGAAGGAGATAACTCATTTGATTTCCCTATAGCTGATGAGGAAACCCATGCAACAATGAAAAATATCTCACCATCTATCCTCCCAAACTTTTATGGGTTGTGAAGTGAGGATCCTGAAACATTTATGTTTGAGTTCGATGTCTTGTGTCGAACCTATGACTACATGGAAGACTCTCAAAAACTCAAATTGTTTCCTTCAACATTGAAGGAAGATGCTTTGAAATGGTTCATGGGGTTAGTCACCCAATCTATTAGGACTTGGAATGATATGAAATAAACATTTTTGGATAGATACCTAAACTATTGCATTCCCACCAATCATAAAGATGAGGTATTTAAAATGATGCAAAAAGAAGATGAAAACTTGGACGATTTACTTGAAAGATTTCAATACAACTTAAAGAGAGAAAAAATGAGTAATTTAGACGAGGAAACCTTAAAATCCCTTCTATTGAAAGCCATTAGAGATGAATGGACAGATATTTTAAACATGATGGGAAAGGGAGACATTTCTCAACTTCCACTTCGTGACATAGCAGAACTATGTGTCCATCTCTCGAGGGGAAAATCTAAAATAGGAAAAGGGCGAGATCCTTCTCTTATTAGAGAAAATAAGTTTGCAACTGGATCAGTAAGTAGGGCAGAGATTGGAAATATGCTCGATGAGTTCAAAACTGATATTCTAGGGAGCTTTAGTGAACAACTAGACACCCTTAAAATACAAAACAAGCAGAAAGCAGAAACTGATGCATTGGCCATCCTCTGTCCAAAATGTAGGAAGAAACATGCTCTAAGGGAATGCCCCTTGGATGCAAAAGTTGTAGAAACATGTATGATTTGCTCAGAAAGTCACGATACCAAGGATTGTCCTTCAATCCCTGGGCTCAAATCTATCTTTCAAGAAGATCCAAATTCAGTAGATTCCCTTTGTTTTATTTCAAGAAGACCTTGGTAGGGGCAACAAAATCAAGGATTTAACAACCCTATGAACTTTCAGCCCCCGTCAAATTGGAATTCTTGGCAACAACCTTGGCCCTAACCTCAAAATCCATATCAATAATGGGCACAGGGGATGAAAAATCCTTATGGGAGTTTTGCTCAATTTTATCAATATCCTCCATCTTTTCAAAATAAACAAACTCCATAACCACCAACTCAAAATCTAGAACTTTCATTTCCATTTCCACAACAACAGCCTTCTCAACAAAATCCAAATCCTCAACCCTTGCTTCCATTTCAACAAAAGACAAATCAACTACCAGCTCAGCCATTGCCAAATCCCAACAACAAAAATTCTCAGAATGCTTACATGGTAGAAGGACAACAATTTCCTACCTATATGATGGTTCCTCTTAATGATGTTCAACTCAGATCATGTAGAGTTTTAGAAAAACCTTCTATACATGTTCAAGAGCAAGGTACTTCTAAGGAGGATTCTCTTAAAGTCAATAAAGGTTCTGAGGAATCATTTCTTCAAAACCCAATCGTTCAGAAAGAAAAAGAAAAAGAGTCAACCCCCACAAATCCTATAGTTGAGCAACCTGCATCTTCATCCACACCTCCTTTCCCTGAAAGATTACAAATTGACAAAGGGGTGGAAAAACAAATCTTGTTGCCTGACTATGATTTCCTAGATGAATTAAAGAATATCTGTATCAAGATTCCCTTGCTACAAGACATTAGAGAGATTCCTATTCTAGAAAAAACAATAAATGAGTTGAGTCTCAAAAGACCAGGAAGGAAACCAAGAGATACAAGAAGAATCCAGCTAGTAGGAAAAATTGCAGATATCATGATGGGAAAAATTACCATGTAGAAATATGTAGACCCAGGTAGTCCAATTTTCTAGACGCATATAAATGGGATTGAAATTCTAAACACTTTGATTGACTTAGTGGCTACTATCAACATTATGAGTAGACAGACTATGGAACAGCGTAAACTTCCTAATCTTCTTTTTACACCCACCTTACTGCAGCTTGCAAACAGATCAATAATCAAACCAGATGGTGTACTAGAAGATATTTTAGTCTCCTTAGATTCTTGGGAATATCCAGTAGATTTCATGATTTTGACTCCCAAGAGTAATTTAGGAGGGCATCCACTCATCTTAGGAACACCTTGGCTAGCCATAGCTAATGCTTTCATTAGTTGTAGATATGGGGATATGTACATTTTTTATGGTAGTTCAACAAAGAAATTCAATTTGTATCCTCCAAAAAAAGCAATTACAGAAGCAGGAGACAATGAATGGGTCAATGATGAAGACATTATACAACTTGTCTTTACTATTTCTGAAATTAGTGAAGATAGTCAAATTCTGAACACATTAGAAAATTTTGAAACATCTTCAGAATATGAACACACACAATTTCAGTTAGATTCTCACATTGAGTATTTATCATCAATACAAATGTCTCTTTACTATATGGAAGAGTTCGGTTGTGCTACCATTGAGATTTTTCTAGGTAAAACATTGAATATCAACAAAAATTTGGAAAAGTCACAATAGGAAGAACTAACCAAAATCTTGCAAAAACATTCTACTGCATTTGCATGGGAGTCTACTGATATGAAAGGTATTAACCCTAAGACTTGCATCCATCATATCTAAATCGAGGAAAACAGTAGACCAATTAGACAACCTCAGAGAAGGATGAATCCAAATCTTAGGGAGATAGTGAAAGAAGAGCTCCAAAAACTACCCAATGTAAATTTCATTTACCCAATTTCAAATAGTCGATGGGTTTCTCCTTTAGTTATAGTACCCAAAAAGAACGGTAAATGGAGGGTATGCATTGATTACAGGGAATTGAATAGAGAAACTTTGAAGGATCACTTTCCTTTGCCCTTTATCGATCAAGTATTAGATACATTAACAGGCAAAAAGTACTTTTCATTTTTGGATGGTTTTAGTGGATATAATCAAATTTGGGTAGCACCTAAAGATCAGGATAAGACCACATTTACTTGTCCATGGGGAACTTTTTCTTACAAGTGTTTCCTTTTGGATTATGTAATGCACCCGCAACATTCCAAAGAGAAGTACTAGGAATTTTTTATGATCTAATTCATGATTGTGTAGAGGTTTATATGGATGATTTTATAGTTTATGGTGATTCATTTGAAGAGGCATTAGAAAATTTGGAAAAAGTCCTTATAATATGTAAAGAAACAAACCTTTCATTAAGAAATGGAAAATGCTTTATGATGTTTACTGAAGGTATTGTTTTAGGACATCCTATTTCAGTGGATGGGATTAAAGTTGATAGATCAAAAGTTGAAGTCATCTCCAAGTTACCTATTCCAAATTGTCAAAAAGATGTTAGAAGTTTTCTGGGATTTACTAGATATTATAGAAGATTTATAAAAAACTTCACCAAAATAGCATCTTCACTCTTCAAACTACTTACAAAAGACTGTGAATTCAAATGGGATCTTGATTGCCAATCAACATTTGAAACTTTGAAAACCAGAAAATCTGAAGCGCCTATCTTGAGAGGACCAAATTGGAAACTTCCTTTCCATATTTCTACAGATGCTTTAGATACAGCTTTAGGAGCTATGTTGGGACAAAAATATTTAGTTCCTTATGCCATCTACTATACCAGTAAAAATTTAACTCCCACTGAGTTGAACTATACTGTGATTGAAAAAGAGTTCCTAGCTGTTTTTCATGCAATCAATAAGTTCAAACATTATATAACAGGCTATGAAACTTTTATTCATACTGATCATTCTGCAATTATATATCTAATGAACAAACCCATTACTAATGGCAGAATTACAAGGTGGCTCCTACTTTTACAGGAATTCAATATTACTGTGTTAGATAGACCAGGGAAATAAAATACAGTAACTGATTTCTTGTCTAGGATTCAGAATACTAAAGAAGATTCTCCTGTAGAGGACAAGTTTCCTGATGAATATTTATTTGCAGTAACTACTAAGACCCCTTGGTATGCAGATATAGCTAACCATTTGGTTACAAGGAACTACCTCCACCATTTATTTCCTAGTGAAAGAAGAAAGATCATTAAGGAGAGTTAAAAATATTCATGGATTTCTAACGAATTGTTTAAAACAGGGCCAGACTTTGTAATCAGAAGATGTGTTAGGGAAGATGAAATGCCTGATATTCTCAAAGCATGCCATGATGAACCATGCGGTGGACACTTTTCTGACAAAAGGAAATTCTATAAAATCCTTTCTTTAGGATATTATTGGCCATCCCTCTTCAAAGATGCAAAACAATATGTCAAAAGGTGTGACAGCTGCCCAAGAGTAGGGAAACCTACCCCTTCAAATGAAATTCCATTGCAGCCACAGGTACTCATCAAACCTTTTGAAAAATGGGCTTTAGATTTCATTGGACCTATTAACCCACCATCTAAACAAAGAAGGTATATATTGGTATGTACTGATTATGTCACTAAATGGGTAGAAGCCAAAGCATTATTTTCTGCTACTGAGCATTCAGTTATTAGTTTTCTTTATGAGGGTATTTTTACTCGCTTTGGAATTCCAAGAGAAATTGTGACAGATCAGGGAGGTCAATTCACATCCAACCTGGTGGAGAAGATGATAGAAGAATACAAAGTCAGGTAGAGAAAATCTACTCCTTACCATCCGCAAGTAAATGGTCAAGTGGAGTCTACAAACAAAGTTATTGAAGGCATCATTACCAAAACTGTTCATCTACACAGAAGAGATTGGGTAGAAAGGCTTCCTGAAGCCTTATGGGCCTACAGAACTACATGGAGGAATACAACAGGATATTCTCCCTATGAGCTTGTTTATGGGAGAGAAGTCCTACTCCCCATTGAGTTCCAAGTTAAAACTTTCAAGATGGCAGTTCAATTGGAAATGGATCTATCAAAAGCCCAAAAGCATAGAATGGAGTAGTTGAATGAACTAGATGAGATCAGACAAGAAGAAATCCTAAGAACTGATCTAGTTCAATATCAAAGAGCTAAGTGGCATGACAAATACATCAAAGAGAAAAAGTTTCAAGAAGGAGATTGGGCATTGCTATTTGATTCAAGTTCCAAAGATTTAAAAGGTAAATTTTAGACTCATTAGCCTTGAGGCCATATGAGGATTGACAAAGTCTTTAGCAATGGAGTGGTAAGAATCAAAACCATTGATGAATATCAAACTCCTCTTATTGTGAATGGTCACAGATTAAAGATCTATCATAAGCCACTCTCAAAGGAGGAATTTGTCAAAATATTTTAGGATAATTATGCAATAAGGATGGTGAAGAATAATCCTTCTTCTCTACCAGCCTAGTCCTTGTTCTTTTTTTGTTAAAAAAAAAAATTGTATAAGCCTCAAAACCAATCACTGATTGGAAGTCTTATACAGAAAATACAGGATGAAAATCAGAACCTTCTGACGCCCTATATTTTCCAAAAAAAAGTCTCTCTCATTTCATAGTCTCATGTCACTTCACTTCATCTCACTCCACTTCGCTTCATTTTATTTCACTTCACTTCATCTCATTTCATTTTATCATCATATTCCGCCAATAAAAGTCCTTTCATGACTAGTTTTCATTCAATCAGTCATCATTCATCCATCTCCATTCAGTCATATGTCCATTATGTCAGTTTCCGCAGCTAGTTGTTGATTCCGCAGCTAACACTCTGTTATTCAGCACTGACAGTCAGATGTTAGCCAAATAATAATGGGAACCAAATGCAGGTATGACAAAGGAAAATATGTTGAAGATATAAAGCACCTAAAGCACCAGTAGGAAGCATCTAATCAAGGGTTAATGGATGGAAGTGGAAAAAATTCCAAGGTATGAGTAAGGTTCATTTCAAATAGCATTTTAAAGCACATTCTATATAGTTATGAAACCATGGCTCCATTATATGTAATGATTAGCATTGATAGCTTCCATAACCACTCCACGACCTTTACATGTTTCCTCCATGAACCTTGCATTAATTTTTAAATGGCCTTATGATCAGCCTCTGAATTTAACTCGTGTTTATTAGTACTTTGGCATTCCACCTTCCGAACCAAGTAATTATGAGGACGTAATCTATTTGATCACAGCTCTTCCCTGCCACACAAATCCGCAGCCATTTTGAAAACATAATCACACCTATTCAGCAGCCTTCTATCTTAAAAGCCGAGTTCACTCTGTTCCCATACTATTCCATTTGTCATTTCTAGCCTGTTTACATCCCTGAGAACTCATTCTCATTACCTGTTCTCTGCTCTTTCGTTTACGACTACTAGTTTTTCTCCATAAACCTTTTCCATTCCCCGCTAACACATCGTTTCACCTCTGTCCATCCATTACTCACCCAGACGTATTTTAAGGTAGGGGAAAGGAATGGGTCTTTTGTTAAGAGCAGAATTGGAAGGGCCCAAATTTATGGAGGGGTATCCGCAATTGAAAAGCATACTAAGGAAGGCACGATGGCTACAGTTCATCCAAAAATTCAGAGGTTACAATAAAGAATTTATGAAGACTTTTGCGAGGTCTTTTAATGGCATGGAAATTGAGGTTGGAGACCTTAAATTTTTTTTCACAGAGGCATCTATTGTAGCTGCAACGGAACTCCCACAGGAGGGGGAATGGTGGTTCAAAAACAAAAGCTTTGACGAAAGGGCTTGGAGGGTTATCCTACGCAATCCAGGTATGGATATAACCATTCTCAAATGTGGAATCCCTATCTCTGCTTTAGAAGAAAAATGGGCCAGTCTATTATTGATAATCCAAAAGTTTATTACATGTGAAGGACGATTTGGGTCCATGTATATGTACCACACTCGGTTTCTGATGAATTTTTTAGAAAACCAAATCATCAATTTGCCTTACTATTTATTGAATAGCCTGAAAAAGATGTCCATAACTATCCAAAAGAAATTGGAGGACATAGAAACCCACTTGTACCATCATAGGCTTGTGAAAATTTTGATTGAAAAACAGTTGAAGGAAAAGAAGGACACCTGGGAACAATTTTTGGTTAGAAACTTCTTTCAAGATCCACCTGAAACACCAGAGAGCAGCTTAGAAAGGACAAGTAGGAGAAAGAAAACAAGTGTGAGAATTCAAGACACTCCTACTAACATAGTTAAAGAAATTAATCAAGAAGAGAAGTTGTCTGAAAGTAGGAAGGAAAGAACTGAGGATAGGAAGCAAAGAAAATTAAAAGGGAAAAGAAACATTGAAGCTGTCTATCAAACCCTAGAACCTTCCTCAGAAGAGGACCACCAATTACTTTCTGAAAGACTAGTTTATCTTCAGGAACAATCAGCTGCAGCAAAGAGGAAAGGGAAAGAAAAACAGAGTGTGGAGAAAGAAGACACTAGCTCACAAAATTTAAGGAGGAGCTCTAGACTTAAAGGTAAATTGAGGACAGTACAACCTAAAGGGCCCCAATTCATTGATTTAGGAGGGGAAACACTGGAACAGCCTCCAGCAATCCCTCCTAGTTGTAGCCCACACCATACTCCTATTCCTCAACCAAATTTTGAGTTCAGTCCTTCTTAGCCAGATTTTGACATCAGTCATTCTCAGCCAGATTTTGGGGACAATCCAAGAAAGACTACACCTGAGACAGATCCAACCCAACAAGAAATGTATGACTATATTGAGTCGTTGGAGAAGACTGCCATAGATCTAGACACTTCATCTACCCAGCCTAATGCAGTGCAGGAAGCTCTAATCCAATCACTAAAACAAGAAGTTTTTGAATTGGAGGTCTTAAACAGACATATCAAAAGAAAAAATGAAACATTGAAGGAAAAAAGCACGTTGGATAAAATTATTCACGACAACACCATGTTGCATCTTGGGTTGTGGCATAAGAAGAATGGGAAATTGAAGAAAAAAAGCAGGAGGTTGAGCAGAGCTCTTATCAACCTCAAATTCAGGTGCTTAATGAGAAAGCCTAGGATGACAATGGTACCGAGAAAGAAGAGAAGAAGGTTGGATGTGTTAGCAGAGGTCTCAGAACACATGAACTGAAGGGAGGATGGTCAAATTTTTGGTTGCATGGGGACATGTAACACCTTCATAGTGGGGATATGTTGAGCCCTGAAATTACATCTCTCTTACACACTTTCCTAGACTTTTTCCCCTCACTAGTACCTCATAAGCTATCAAACATCATTACATACTAATTCCAAAAGAGCATTGAAGTGGTTTTCTAACTATGTTTTTGTGTTTGTTATTTGAATTATATTTTTCTCATTAGCTGCAGAATGCGGCCACTTTCTGCAGCTGATTCAACTTTCCGCAACTGTTTTTGTTACACTCTAGGTTGCAGGTGTCATCAAGCAAAACAAGGCACATGGGCAAGTTCGGAATGACCTGGACATGGATCAGGTCCTATTGGTTCAGCCAAATTTGCAGAGGAATCCCTTGGTCAAACGGTGGTCAACAAAAAGTTCTACGGCAAGCAGGACTCTGTTTTCAAACATGTGAAGGATCCGGAACCGTTCCTAGAGCCATGGGGTTCATCTTGACAGCTGTAGACTGCCCCACAAAGCGAATCCAACAACCACTTTTGATAGATTGAATAATCTTGGCAACCATTATGCTAAGGTTACAGATGTTTTCCTTTTACGTGTCCTCAGTCGAAGATGTTTCATAGGAAAACTGTTATGAAATTTCCCTTATAAATAATGTCTTTGCATACGCATAGAACTAGTTAGCTTTTGCTATCGTTTTGTTGTTAGTCTTTCTATTGTGCCGTGAACTGGTCCTGTTGCTGTAACGAGAGGATTCTTCCTCTATTTTGCAATATAACAAGACTCTGTTTTACATGACTGTGTGAGCGTAATTCCAGACTGATAGCGTGTTTACCAAGGCTATGCAGAGGGCCCCTACATGTTGAGGTTTTGTTTTCCTTACTGTTGTGAAGTTTTTATGTATTGTTTCCTTATTTGCATTGCACATATTTCATAGTTATCCACCTGTGTATATTTCATTTGTTATGATATTAACATTTCATTCATGTACATGATTTTTCAAGCTTTGCATATTGTTGCTAACACTGATCAGTGTGTGTGTTTTAGGATAGAGTAGGCCTGGGCATTTTCATACAATTTTTACACTAACTAGTGACATGAGATTAGCCTCTCTGCTGACTTTGCTTTTCTTAGCTTTTCAATTTCATTTATGCTTTGATTTCAGTTTTATTCATTTGATTTGTCAGTTAGTTTAGATATCAAATCCCTCATAACATTGATGTTATCTCTAGAGCCATAGCTTAGACTACTTGGCGAGATATCAAACTATGAATGATGTGATTTGATTTTAGCCTTATTTTTTTGCAATTAGATATAAATTCCTCATATCATTGACGTTATCTCCAGAGCCATAGCTGTGACTACTTGGTGAGCTATCAGACTATGAATGATGTGATTTGATTTTAGTTTTATTTTTCTACAATTAGATATCAACTTCCTCATATCATTGACATTATCTCCAGAGCCATAGCTTAGACTACTTGGCGAGCTATTGGACTATGAATGAAGTGAATTGATTTTACTTTTATTAGTTTGCAGTTTTTGATTTGTTGAGTGCAATAGCTTAACTCATTTTTCTTTCTGTATTTAGATAAGCAGCAGAGATAATGATTTCATGATCAATAGTTCATTATTTGTTTGATTTGAATAGTGACACATTTTCATTCTTGTTCAAGTATTAATTTCATCACTAGTATGTTTTAAGACCTTCTGAAGTGTTAAGTTCTGGAAATCATTATAGAGGACATAATTGCCTTAAAATCTATACTCAAACTTGCCTTCTAAAGTATTCTTAAAACTTAGGAATAGGATTATCATTTGCATTAGAAGACAAACCAATATAAAACCCCAAAAAAAAAAAAAAATTGATAAAAAGTAAGAAAGAGGTTGTCTTGCACATATAGTGCGCCACACTTCATCAGTTTACGAATCCCAGATTGATAATTAATGTAGCAATTTAGGACACACTAAATTGACTAAACACACATCCTCAAGTGGTGGACATATTCACAAGGGAAAACTAGATGAACTTCTTTGAGAAATTTAGAGGGTTTGATGATGAAATTTCCCAAGAATTTTCTCTCTCTCTAGTCCCTCACACAAGAACTCATGCCACTGTAACCATTAGAGACATCTCCATTGAAATATCCCTTGAATTCATCAATAGGGTCACTACCCTTCCTTTTGGGATACCTTGGAGTAAATATGAGAAACCAATTGGCCAGGCTACCAAGAATAATTTTTTCCAAAATAATGAAACCCCTGTTGAGGGTAAAAATGGAATCAGAAGAGCTAGTATACCATATCCTGGGATGCGGTTAGCTACCAAATAATCAAATACATTTCTTGTGAGGGGAGGTACAACATTGTTTATGTATACCATTTCAGAGTCCTCCAAAATGTGAGATATGGCATGGATACCCCAGTGCATCAGAAGCTCAGTGTCCCTTACTTTCTCCTTCAATCCCTCATTGACTCCAACACCAAGGTGCAAGAAGAAAATTAACAGCAGCTAGCTCACCATGGCTTAATCAAGATCATAGTAGAAGAGTCCCTCCATACCCTTACACTCCCTATAGCATGGGAAGTTTTCAGAAACATCACAGTTGAGGAAGACATCAAGGCATTAACCTATGATGTCAGTCCTGCTATCAGTGAGGAGGAAGAAAAACAAGGAAGAGAAGATGAAGCCAGTGGTGGCATAGCAGAAAAAGAGACAGAAGAGGTAGAAAATGAGCCAGAGTGGGTGGAGGAAAAAGAGACAGAAGAGGAAGAAAAGGAGGCAGAGAAGGTAGAGCAAGGAGAAGGGTCCCCTGAGACTTTGGAGAGAGAAGCAGCAGGTACCCTCACTACCCTCAGCACACCAATCAAGCCAAAATAGAAGAGGAAAAGACAAACCTCCATGTATTTCAGGGCAAGGAAAAGCACAAGAATTAAAACAAGCAAACCTCAACCCTCTTCAAAATTTCCCATTACCATTGAAGATTCACCATCTGCCAAGGTGGAAGAATCTCCTTCCAAGACACCCATAACTTATGAAAAGGGGACTCCAAGATATTCTACATGGAAGGGGAAGTCAATTCTACAGGACCAAAAACCAAACCTACAAGAGGCTAAAACAGTCCTACAGGAGACTCTCTCCAAACTACAGGAGACTCAAAAGCTTGAGAAAAAGATAGGGGAACAACCAGAGTTGAAGGGGGAAGCACAAGAGCTACAAGAACCTGACCCCCAGCCTAGTCTTGCCTCCTATTACAATATACATGAGGGAGGCAGGATAATCCCACAGAAATTTGCAATTCCACTATTTTTCAAATTGGAGAAAGAAAGAGTGAGAACACATGGGTGGATGTAGATAGCCAAATCCAAAGGAGTTGAGGATGTTGGCCATATGGAAAACAAACTCAGGGAAATGGGCAGAGAATTGAGTGCTCTCAGAGATAGAGAAGCCATCACAAGAAGCCACCTTGAGAAGGAGAATGAAATATTAAGGAGGCAGTTGCAGGAGAAAGAGACCCATTTGGCATACATGGCTAGCTTATCCATGGAAGCTTACAATACAAAACACCAACCAAATGTTATGGCTTCTATCTGAAGGACCAGTGGCTTCAATTCCAAATAAAGACTTTGGTACAAAGAGGCACAATGCCTTTCCAGGACTATAGGTAGTTCATGGATTTGTGTGACCAAAGCACCTCAGAGGATAAAGTGAATATGGCAGAGTTCTACCTACACAACATGGCCCCCATAGACATGAATGTGTGGGACACCAATGCCAAGCTAGACAACCTGCAATTAATGGCCATGGCCTCATGGATGAACCATGAAGAATTAAGGGCAGCAAAATGAAGAGATTGATGATAAGAGAGCAGAATGAGCCATTAATGATAAGAGCTAAGCCATCACATCCTATGGCACTCATTAGCACACACAACCTTCCTGCCAACGACCCTCAGATTGCCCCTAGATATCTAGCCAATCGGGCACAAGCCATTGCACACTTTGAAGATATGCAAAGGCTACTTGGGGATGACTGTGTGCATTCCTACATGAGAATATGGAACACCCTACCCCACAACTTGCAGATTAGAGAATACCATTCTCCCATGAGGCTAAGGGAGGCATTGAAAATAGTGCCAATGTACAAGTGATGCATGCAAAGGCTGAAGGTCAACTGGATTGACCTCAAACTGAGTCTGCCACTTCTATTAGGCATAGAAGAAGAGAAGGAATAGTGGAACAACATAGAAAGAAAGGAAGGGTTTTACTACCAACATGAGCAGACCACATCAGAAGCCTAGGATGCTAGGGAGGCCACCAAGGCCATAAAAGATGAGGAGATTGACTAAGTTGCTCAGAGGATGAGCAACACCTTCAATAGGGGGTGATGATGAGCCTCATAAATGGGCTTATTTTACCTCCTAACCTAGTCAAATCAACCATTCTCTTAGTTTATTATATGATTTGTTGATTATATTTATGCTTATAGAGTGAGTTGAGCTAGTTATGATGCCATGTGATCTAACATGTATTTAATGCAAATTATGGATGGATTTTGAGGTCAAAGTCAAGGATCCATTGGTCAAATGGCAGCAATAACTCAAAGTAGATAGAGGACAGGACTTATAAGAGATAATCCCTGATCCAGGTGGATGTTGGTGACCACCCACCTAGCCCATTTGGACCCCCACAATTGTCTCTTTCAACATTTTCAGTTTCCTTAATTGTAGCACAACTTACTATTTTTAATAGTTTTTTGGGTCCTGAACTTCCGAAGCCATTTTGAGGCCCTAAACAACGTTTTTTTGGAAATTTGGGGGCAACATCAATCCATGGCAACATGGGTCCATGGACCAATGTTTCCCTTCCTAAAGTGGTAGTGCTCAAATAGATCTTTCTAACGAGCTATTGTATGTGTCAAACGGAGATCGTATGCCAAAGTTACGACCCCGAGAAGTTGATGTACCAATTTACCCAAACAGGGCCCACAGTTTGGCGTTTCATCTTCTAGGGGTCGTAACTTTGGCATATTATCTCCATTTGGTGCGTACAATAGCTCATTAGAAAGATCTATCTGAGAACTACCACTTTGGGAAAGGAAACATCGGTCCATGGAACAATCTTGCTCCCAGATTTCCCAAAAAACGTCGTTTAGGGCCTCAAAATGGCTTCGGAAGTTCAGGACCCGAAAAACTGCTAAAAATAGTAAGTTTTGCTATAATTAAGGAAACTGAAAATGCTGAAAGAGACAGTTTTGGGGGTCCAAATGGGCTAGGTGGGTGGCCACCAACATCCACCTGGATCAATTCCCCTCATTTATTACTCCTCACTTCAAATTACCCTTCATTCAGCTCGAAGTATAAGTAGCCAAATCATGCACCAGAAAGCAGTCGAGCAAGTGGAAGATGATTGAGAGTTATCTCAAGTTTTGGGAGCCAAGTCTCCCTGATTTTAAGGAAGCTATTGGTAGCTTCAGATGTATATGTAGAGATGCTTAGGGCCTCACTAGGGTTGGATTTTTTTTGCTTATGTAAACGCTGCTCAAATTTCGAGCTTATTATTTTGTGATAGTTTCATGTAATCTTGCTATTGTTTTGATAATGAATATGGAATCATTTTTGAGCTAGCACTGAGTTACCACAGAGCGTTGAAGCTCTTGGGTTAGGGCCCAATCCAAGCAGCCAAGCTTCTCTTTACTTGTACTTGTATTCTTTACTTCATTTTGTAAATTAATTTGTTGTTAGATGTATTTCTTTTATAGTTAAGAATAGGTTTCTTTTGATGATTTAGTAGTTTTCTTCCATTTGTGCATTCTGTAGAAGGTTAAGCATTGATGAAAGAAGATTCAAAAGGCTAGCAATAGTGCCTTGGCCTCTCTTCCTCCCTCTGGCACCATAATTTGAGGCAAAGACCCTTTTGCTGCCCCAAAAACACAGATTTTCCTCATTCATAGGACTTCTAGTGTTTGCAGCTCTTTAGTAGGTTAATAGTCCAGCTTTACTTTACTTCAGATCTCCTTCATCATGTTGATTTCTTGATTTACAATAGTCCTCTTTCATGCTTTCCTTTCCTACAACGTTTCTAAACATTTCCTTTCATAGACCATAGTTTAGACAATTTTAATGCAAAACTCTGTTTTTCCTAAATGCACTCATTTCATTTGTCGCTATATTTTTTTGGTTGACTATCAATTCATTTGTAGCATATCCCTTCCAGTAGTAGGCTAGCTTATCAACAATCACATCCTCCATCTGATCCATTCCCTATAGGTCTCCCAAACCTCACCTCCATTCTACCTTAGTTTACTTCATTTTTCATAGAACTTCTTCCTCTCTCCTTGATCAAATCCAATCATCTTCCTCTCTCCTGGTGATTCATGGTAGACCTTAGGCACCCTAACACCTCATTCCAACCTTCATCCACATTTTCCACCCACTCTCACACTCTCAAAAGAGCGGAAATTGCTCTCGGCCTCCTCCTGTAGGCCTCCTGTAGTTACCCTATTTTCCTCCTGTAGTTTTTCTTATAGGCTTTCTTTTGAAGGCCGAGTGTGGGAAAATATTCTAGAATGCCACCTAAGACCTCCTCGGACCCATCCACACCATCCTACACCATCCCAAGCTCTAAAACCACCCTCTAATGCCACTTGTTCACCACACACAATAAATTAGATGCATGTTAAATTCACATAAAAACACATAAAAATCCAAAAATATGTTTCTTGCTTATTTACTTCTAGAAATAGCATGGTTAGATGTTGTTTACTTCCTTGAGTAGGTAATGGAATTTCTTTCATGGTTTTCATAGTGTTTTTGGCAAAAGTAGAAGTAGCTTGTTAATTAGGGTTTACTAGGTTTTGCTTTACATTCCAGCCTTTCTCCTTTCTGCAATTATAATAGCATCTGTAGAGAAATATTTCTTTTCTTTCATCATAAATAGAGCTTCTTCTTAAATCTATAGAATTTGGCTTGAGCTCCTAGTGATCCTGCGTTGGCTGACCAAGTGACAACCTGTAGTGAGAAGTAGTACTTGTGCATACAGCACTGACGCTTCGAAGTTTGTTACGAACTACTGGGTTCATAAAAGTAAATATGGCAGCCTAGGAGTTGCAGCATTCTTGTTGCAATATTGGTGCTCACCAACAATCAGTTTTGGAATCAAGTTTGAAGAGGCTAAAATGATGTTTTTGCATGGTTTAAAGGCTCTAGGGTGTAGTGGACATATCCAAGTTTCTTCACAGGTCTTCAGCAACACTCAAAACCTCATTCAAGTCATCAAAATTTCAAGTCAACTATTTTTTGCGCTTCTACTAGGATTTGTTGTGTTTGTGTGACCAAATTCAAGCTTGGATTCTGAACAAATGGGAAAATATTTTTGAAAATGGGAGGAGTTTTTTGTTGATAAAATACCCAAACAAAATCCTCTCTCATTTTTGACATAGAATTTGCTGCCTTGAAATTATAGGTGGCACTTTTAGACCCATTTTTCACAATTTCAGTAGACCATAACTGTTGATAGGGCTCTAGAACTTTTAAAATTCGACTTGGTGGACCTCCAACTTGACATGGTTGACCTCAAATATATTTGTATAATGAATTTCAAGATTTTTTCTATCATATCCCATGATTATCTCTTCAGTTATCACATTTTTAGTTAGTCAAAAACCAAACCCTAAATTGTAGGATATGGGCAAATTTTGTAAATATTTTATCCATGCATGCTAGGGACTGTGAGCACCAAGTGCCTGGGAAACACATGGGAGAACTCATTTCAAATGCATAGAAATGAATTTTCAGCAAGTTCCATGTGTTCTAAGGAGGGAGTGAAAAGGTATACTAGCCAATGCCAAGGCATCACAAGGGAGGACTAGGTCAAAATACTTGGAAATGAACAAATAAGAGTGTAGGGTGCCAAAGAGTGTCAGCGAATTCCAGGTGCCCCAAGGATGAATTATGTTAGGATAATTTTAGAATAGGACTTTTAAGAGGCAAGCATATGTTTGTGATAAGGTGTGTACAAATTAGTTTCAAACAAAGAGAGAATTTGGGTTGGGAAAAACATTGTTTTGTCAATGACTTGGTTGGGTTCCTAAGTCACCAAAAAGGTAAGGTTATCTCTGAGGGTGTTAGTATCAGTCAGTTCAGTCTATCACCAGTGATTAAATATGCTCTTAAAAGGTGGTTTTAGGGTGTCAAGTCAATATTTTGTCATTTCAGTGAGTCTTTAAGTAAAAATTTGGTCAATGGCTAGTGTGTCTAGGGTTATTTCCACTCTCTCAAGAATTTCATATGCCGGTCACTTTCATAACTCAGTTAAGTCTACCATCATGAAAAAATCATTAATATCACTTTAGTCACATCATCATGTCCTCCATTCAACTCAGTGTCACCATTAGTTCATTAGGGTTAAGGCCACAAAATAAGTAATTTCATGTATAAATCCAACAAATGAGGAGTAGCAATAGGTAAATTTGTTCAATAACACTTGATTTCAAATGTAATTTATTTTTTTAAATTTAATAATGGTCCTAAGGTTCTAAAGTTACACGAAGAGGTCCTAAGGCTACAAAACTCAAAAATAAAGTGAATTGGTGAGGTGGGCCATCCTACCTCATTAATCACTTAGACACCAAAAGAAAATTATAAAAGCACATGGAGGAGCTCATTCAAACTCATTTTCACTTGTCTACCATCCTAGCATTGCGCTTCTCCCTCTCCTTTGCAAAAAATTGTGATTCCACATCCCTTAGTGGCAAAAGTTGAATCTTGTTGCGCAAAGAGAGCCTTCGTTGCGCACCTGGATAGCATGCTGCGCACAGGAAGCCTTCACTGTGCACGGGGAAGAGTTGTCCAAAATTGCTATTTGATGACCAAAATTCATTTTTCAAAGTTCCTCTTTAGTCATTTCATCCTCCATGCTCTATAAAAAGTAATTTTAATCATTTTCATGCCCTCCTTTGCCTCACATGTCAAGAAAATGATCAAATACTTCTTCTTCTAGGGCTTACATGATTTTCATAGTTTTGATCCTCAAATGTTGAGTTGCTACCCTAAACACTAGATTCCTTGTCCCTACACCTCTGTTTGTAGTTAATACACCATTTCCATCCATGACAAATCCATATCCCCTTGTTTTCTATCATTTTGCTCTAAACCCTAATCTACCCTATCTCTTTCTAAGATAGGCCTGTGTTTCGGCCTATTCCACCCCCTCCCCTCACTCATTTCCCAAAATTACTTTTTCCCCTAGTCACTTACATCATCCCCTACCCTCCTAGATTTCCTTACAAATTTAGGCAACTCCTAAGTCCATCATACCACTTCATTCCCTCACTTCAACAAATTTCATTGTTTTTGCTTGCCTTTCGCCTAGGGTTTGAAGTATGGAGCCTGACTCATCACCATCAAAGAAGAGGAAGTACAATAAGGGGGGAAAGATAATGAGGTTTGAGCCCTATAATTGCAATGAAATCACATCCTCCCCATTTGTCATGAAATTCTTTGAAGATGTCAATTGTTTACGTTTTTGTCAAAGAGTGCACGGAGTAGGTTACCATCATGAACATCTCACAGGTATATTTTCGCTCACCTTGAAGGAAGACAATATCACCATTGCAGGGACTGATTTCATGTTTTCAGTGGATGCCATCTCTCAAGCTACGGGCATAGGAAACCATGGTGAAAAATGGTTCAAAGGCATGAACCTAGACCTAGAAGAGTACAAACCCTACTTGAAATTACAATACATAGGAGCTCACTCACATGTTTTCCCATTCAGATACTTGTTGGAGAGATATGCACCATTGATAAAGGCTATCATGAATTTCTTCACACGTGAAGGCAGATTTTCTAGGCTATATCAATACCACATAAGACTGCTCATGCACTTTACAGCTGCCAAGTCTCCAAATTTGTCCAGATACTTGTATAGGAGCTTAACCAAAATGTTTGAAAGGTGAAATTGAAAGGAAAAGTGAATTATCCCAACCTCTTTCACCATAGCCTGATAAAGGTTATAATTCTCCATCAGTTGAAAGAGAAGAAAATGACATTGGACACCTTCATTGAGGCAGCCTTGAAAACACATATAACCACTTCACCAAGCCAACACCAAACAATGTCAGTACAACCCATGGAGGTGGGGTCATCAACCAAACATGATGAGGTTTCCAAGTCACCTAGGCCTGAGGTGACAATGACATATCAGAGAGGCAGAAGCCTTATGCTTTCTCCTCAAATTGAGGAAGGGGCCAAGCCTACTACATTAGTAGAACGAGGATCACCATCACATCTTGAGGCTTCTTTGCATGATGAGGAGCCCATTGAGCATAACTTTGACCTAGTTCACTTGGAGGCACATGATGAGTATAAAACCCTGCAACAAGTCATCAAAGAGAAGGCTTAACAGATCATGGAGCTCAAGGAGAATTTGGAAAGGGCCAAATTCATCATTTCTTTCCTTGAGCAAGAAAACAGTCAACTTAAGGCAAAACAACTAGTCATGGAGAAAGAGAAATCCAAAGCCAAGAAACAAGAGATGAAAGGCAAGACAGTGGTTGACCATGAGGACACTGAGTAGCATGAAGGAAATGTGGCAAGGAAGAGACCAAGGACAATGGGTCTTAGGAAGGAAATTCAGATGGAAAGAGAAAAAAAGCCACCAATGGAAGAATTGACCTTTGAAAAGAGGATTACCATGGAAATAAATGAGGAAATGGAGTTTTGGCTTGAAAAAATCAATTTCAAACTTGAGAAGCTCCTTGAAAAGGCCAAAAAGGATAACAAGTTGCAAAATAAAATGGACATCCATTATTACACAAGGAATTAGGTTGCCAAGGTTGAAATCAAACAGTTAAAGGAAAAACTCAAGGAAACCCTAATAAACCGAGAGAAGGGTGAGTTAGATTTTCTTGTTGATGCATCCATGATTTCATAACATACCTCATCAGGGATCTTTGGAAAAAATTTGGGAGGATTTGGAGAAAATTTTGTGTTTTGGTGCTCAATGGTGCAAACTCAAAATTTTTTGATATTTTTCTATCTAGGAGCACGGCGAGCTCACACTACGCTTCCTCCTTAGCGCTCCAAATGATGGAAACTTAGAATTTTTGGAAATATTATGACCCCCTCTCAAAACAAATTTTCCCACTTTCCAGTTCTGGGGCTCAGGTTTTGAGAAATTTGTAAAAAAGAGGCCAAAAAACACCTTTCTACCCCTCTTTTTCCATTTCGGTGTGCACCTGGATACACCTTGGGATAATGGCCATATCTCATCCAAAAATGGGTAATTTTGAGTGCACAAATACTCTAAAGACATATAAACTCTCCCAGAGTTCTAGAAATGACCTTATATATGGATTTGGACTTCAGAAAGGCACTCAAAAATGGCCTGCAACAACTCGCTGAACACCTGGAGATTTCTGAGATTTTTGTAAAATTTTCACTGTGTAATTTTTTGTATGCCTAGTTTGACTTTGGTAAAAGTAAAAAGGGTGTAGTAGATGAATGTGAGAGGTAAAAGTAAATGTAAATAATGGGTGGTTAGTCTTTGTAAGTTGTTTTGATGTAAATTTTACCTCATTTATGAGAGAGGTTGGAGTGAAAGTTAACTGTAGAAGTTGTTTTTAACTTCCCTAGCCATAAGGGTTTGGTTAGAACACCTCATGGAATAGTTCCTAGAGTCATGGATTTGACCCTTGAGGGTGGGGAGATGTTGTTTTGGTATTTATGTATCAGTTTCTTAGTGATAGAATGGGTTGGATTTTAGAGGAGAGAACTATTGTAGCTTGTATTTGGACATTCTCTGGAAATCAAAGGACACAATTTGCAACTATTATATAGAAATTCATGTGCAGTAAGTTTGTGATGTTATTTTTCTTTGTTATTAATTATATGAAATATATTCATCTGCTTTTTCCATTCATGAATTCTTCAACAGTTTTCCTTATAGTTTATAAATAAAATTCTTTGCATAAATCTATGTTTTGATGGAAAAATCATTATGTGTTACTTTCTTTCTTGCTTAATGAATTCATGTTTCGTGCTCATTAAGACCTTTTTCTTCTTCTAAACACTACACTACACCGACAAACCCTATGATGCATCACAAAAGTAATGCTACCTTTCTCATTTATATATTTGTTGTTGTAACCCTTTGATCCTCTGACCTAGCTACCTGGTTTTTCTCCCTTATCTAACAAAAAAACCCTAAATTTTCCAAAACCCACCTGAACCTAGGTATCTAGCCTAAAATCCTTTACATTCTAGTCATCTCTTGGTTTTGATTTCATAGAGAGAGCCCTCTCTAGTTTGGTAGGGCTAGCTAACAACCTAAAATCTTGGTCTGTGGTTACCTCTATCAATCTCCTCATCGGCTTGGGACATTGTGGAGGATAAACAAGGGCATGGAAACTAGGGAGTGCCAAGGTGTTCTAATGAATGTAAGGTTCCCAAGTCATGGAAAAACGTAATGCTAGTTGTGAGGTCATGACTACCAAGGTGTGTTAGGGAATGCTAGGGCATCCTAACATGTGCCAGATAGCACAAAGACATGTCAAACAAGATAAGATGTGCCAAGTACTAAGGCATGCCAAGATGTACAAGGGTGTGACAATGCATGCCAGGGACCATCAAGGCAACAAAAGGGAGGAACAAGTTAAACTACAAGGAAATGAGCACATAATGGGGTTAATAAGTCATCAATTTACCTTTTCCATGAGGGAAATTATAGGCACACCACGACTAGGTGCTAATAGGTGCCAAGTGCCAAGTGTCAATGCATTCTAAGTGCCAAATCTTCCTTTGTTTATTCTAATATAGTTTCCAATAATTGATCTCAAATAAATTTAATATTAAACCATGATAAATCATACCAAGTAATCTCAACGCAAACCAAACATGCTAAGACTTGCCAAGTGCCAATGTGTGTCAAGGAGTGTGATGCATGCTATGAAGTGGCAGAGCATATCGAAGAGTACTAAGGTGTGCTAGAGAGTGTCAATGCATTCTAAGGAGTGTTAGGGAGTACTAGGAAAACACAAGGGAATAATAGGTCAAAATGCATGGAAGTGAATGAATATGAGGGTGTGTCAGGGAGTGTCAATGAGTGCTAGCTATCATGCTAAAGAGGGAGTGACAAGGTATGCTAAGCACGAGTAAGGCATGCCAGGGAATATCAAGGAATGTCAATAAGTGCTAGAGTGTGCTAGGTAGTTCCAGGGTGTGCTAACATGTTCCAAATAGTGCCAAGGCATGCGAAGTGCTAAGACATGCTAGGATGTGCATGGTGCCAGAGTATGCCAATATGCATCAAGGATTTTGAAGGCAACAAAAGGAATAACCAAGCTAAAATGCAAGGAAATGAACACATAAGAGGGTTAATAAGTTGGGACTTTATGTTTTTCAAAAGGGGTATGCTAGGCACACTAATAATATGTTCCAATACATGCTAACTGCCAATGTGTGCTAAATGGTAATGTTTGTCACTGCAATATTATGCCAAGGTGTTCCAGGGCATGCTAGGGACTACAGGGCATGCCAACACATGACATGGGAGTGCTATGTTATGCTAGGGAATTCCAACATGTGCTTAGGCATCCTACTCATTGCGAGATTATGTATTAAATAATATAGTTCCTACACACACTAGTGGAACTTTATTTAAAGGAAATTTTCTAGATAATAAACCTAATAGAGATGAATCATGTGTTGAATCATAGGAAACTATATTCTTATGAATCGAGGGAAATGATACACACTAATTACTTCTTAAAAAATTGATTGACTATTATAACCACTATGACCTTGGACACATAATGAAAAAGAATCCACAACAATGGTTTTAAATCATTATCTTTTGACAAAAAATATAGTAACAGGTACATAGTGTCATCAAAAAATCATTGGAATGACCAATGAAGACGAACATTTTTTGACCGTCACCAAAAGTAACAAAAAAGAGCATTGGTGACGGTCAATAAAAGATCATCACTAGAAGTGTCACCAAAAAGAGAATTAGTGATGTGCCTTTAACGACCCTCACCAAAAGTGTCACAAAAGAGAGAATTAGTGACAAGCCTTTAACAACCATCACCAAAAGTTTCATTGAAAATGGCTTTGGTGACAAACCTTAAAGGACCATCACTATATACACTTACAACAATGATTTTTTAAAGTCTGTCACCATATGTGACATTGATGATGGACCTTTAAGGTCCGTCATAGACATGAAGCGTCATAAGAAACTCATTGGAATGATCAATGATGCCAAACATTTATTGATCATCACCAAAAGTAACCAAAAATATCATTGGTGACGGTCAATAAAATATCATCGCTAGAAGTGTCACCAAAGAGAAAATTAGTGATGGACCTTTAATGACCCTCACCAAAAGTGTCACTAAAGAGAGAATTAGTGATGGGCCTTTAACGACTGTCACTAAAAGTGTAATTGAAAATGGCTTTGGTGACAAACCTTAAAAGACCATCATTATATACACTTACAACAATGCTTTTTTAAAGGTCGTCACCATATGTGACAATGGTGACAGACGTTAAAGGTCTGTCATAGGCATGACCCTCACCAATGACCCTTTTTCTTTTTGTGAAAGTCCCTATGAACACATCAATCCTATGCTCCTCTGGAATATCTTTTACCCTTATATTCAATTTTTGGAAGTCCTTAATGTGCTCCATCATTGAACCCTTTTGTTTGAGATTTA
>APFE031585850.1:169239-182283 GCA_000404065.3 Pinus taeda | reverse complement strand
GGAAAAAAGGGATAAAGTAAATGATAGAAAAAGTGACAAAAAGGGTCACCGAGGATGTCATTTTGGGGTTTAAACTAGATTTTTTATATTGTCCTCTCAATTACTAACAACTAGCGATTCACATTAGCACTCATCTATAATGTAGGATTCCAATTGTGTTTCCTTTTGGCTAGGGGTTCAACATGATTCTCTTCCAATAAGCTCTATTATATATAATATTATTATAAATGTTATATATAATATAATATATATATAACATATATATAATAAAATAACCTCACTCAATCCTTCCATCGCACCCATCCATCCATGAATAAAGAAATCTATCAAACCCTCATTCAATATCATGTGTTGTTTGTGATGGAATGTGTAGGGTAGGGATTCATTCAAACCCTCAATCACTCAATTTCTTAACCACTCAATGTTATTTCATCCTGTTCCAAAATGAAAACTACAAATCATTCAATTTTGTATTCCAATAAAAGGTTCTTTTCAAATAGTAGAAGGAATTTTATTCATTTACCAGATGTACATTTGCTTGTGAGTGAAGAATTGAACCTATCATCCTATTATTGCATCAAACTTTAGAGTTTAGTTGTGATCTTCAATCTCACTAGGTAATATTGAACCTCTACTATCCATTTCAAGCCTTCTACTCCTATATAAAATGCTAAAAATGAAGCAATGGAATTTTTTCAATCCAAAACCTAGAATGTATCACTTAGTTGACTATGAAGTAGACATACATGATCCCTAGTGTCCATTTAACCATTAAATTATTCACATACAAGCTTTCAACTTCCACCGGGAGTTAAATGACCTTCTTTAGCTTGTTTACTTATGGTTGAGTCATTTAATTGTTTATCCCGCCCATGTTTTTATAGAATTTATTTCATGGCTAGGAGCTACTTTATTTTTTTTGCTGAAGCAAGAGTAGTACCTTCTATTTCATTAAATTGGAAAACAAATTACATAAAATACAATAGTTCGAAAGGAAATGTGGGCTAAGGAAAATCTATCCTCTTAAAGCCGAGGGCATCGAGCTAAAGGCAAAAGCCCCTATCCCTACAAATAAAACTACAGTACCCTTAAAAAACAGACAAAGTTGAGACTTTTTTATCTCCCCTCATAGATCTGACAGATGAGACTCAAATCGGGCTAGAAACAAGGCAACACTTTAAAATCAGAATCGGACCCGATGAGGAAATAGGGACCAATATAAAAGGATATGGGGTTTGAATGGGGGATAACCCTCAAGCGTGTAGAACGCGCGAAAACCATCGATTCCTGCCATGAAGCGAAACAAGAACGGAAGATAATCCTCACTTAGAGGCTAGGAGCTACTTTCATTCCTTAGAAGGACTGCGTAATTTCAAAAAAGGGTGAAGTTGTTTTTAAAATTTCCCCTTGAATTAATTTGAAATTCCCTTCAATTCAGTGCTAATAAGAAGCTACAACAGTTTACTAACAAAACCATAATCCAGAGCTATCAAGGCTTGTCCAAGTATGATAGAGAATTTGTTCGGACTGATATTACCTTCAGAGTCTTCAATTCCCCAACATACAATTCATTATCTGTTAACTTTTTTCTTTGAAATTGCTTGGGAGACTTTAGCTATTGTTTTTTTCATACTTGGAGAGGAGAAAGTTGAGCTAATGGATGAAAAGGCTTTCGTATTTCTTAGTTTAATGCTACAACCTAGAGTAATTCTTGATATTCCAAATTATTTGGCTCAATTCATTAAATTCCAATTGCAGAATATCCAAAATACTAATATCTTTACATACCCCTCATACTTGGTTCATTTTTTCTTATACCTACATGTAGTTAAGTTATATCCTTTGAATTTAACTATGGTGGAACCACCAAAATAGTTGAAACCATTGGTGCATTGGATAGATGTTAATTGGAAAAAGGAACAAAATGAGGGCTTTTCCCAATTAATCTCTTCTTATATGTTTGTTTCGTTTAAAATTCTGAATGATAAAGTTCCTCCTAGAATCTTGCTTGAAGAAAGAGAATTTCGAAAACTCAATGTGGATACCAGGGTTGGGGATTGGTTTTTGTTTCAAGATTACACAAAGATCTAGTTATAAGGAGTTAGAATGCCAGGTTATCATCTCTCATTGTTCTTACCAATGAGAATTTTCTCTTTGGAATTTATTAGACAAAGTATATATGTTGATCAATAACATTTTGTTCCTAGATATAAGGAATACATGTTTAAACTTGAAGAAGCAGTTGGACCTTTCATTACAAACTCTAGGCAGGACCTAGAACAAATAGAAAATATGATGAAGGAATTCAATTTTTCACAGAGTTAGGTTTGGAAGTATGATCCTCATCACATTATTTTAGAATCAAGATGAAAATATGGTGTAGGGCCTTATGTTCATGAAAACAAGCCAGGATTAGAGAAATTGCCTAATCAAGAATTTTGTTTTAGTAACTCAATAGGTCAACATTCAACTGAAGTTACATGACCATAAGATATTTCCATTAATACCCCTTCCATGAATGAGAAAAGTTTGAAAATACCTATCACAATGCATACAAATGTTGAAATGGAAGACCAACATGTAGAAAAAGGAGCCAAAATTCAAGGAAACAAGACAAAATACAGACTTTCGAAATTAAATTGAAGCAAAAACCATCACAACAACTAGGTTTTGAGATAAATTTAGAAAACATTGAATGGAAATTTTTTTATTCAACTTCTATAGAAATAATAGAACCGCCTATTAATAATACTCCATCTCAAGTAGAAGATTTGCAAGAACATTACTAATAGATTGCAAAAAAGAGTAGAAATGCAGCAAAAGACATGACTAGCCAGTTGTAAACTTGTGATAATCAGACAAGTTTACTGTCATCATTGAGTTTGGATATAAATAAACTAAAATTGGCTACGGTTCATCCCACAACTCAATCAATCCCATCAGTGCAAGATTTTGAAACTACCAACTTGTCTATTGGGTATAAGTGATATTCCTCTGCCTAAAAAAAATGATTTTTCATATATAGACTTGTGAGATGATTTAGAATGGCATTACTAAAAGTTGAGTAATAGTGAGAAGGTAGAGATAACTCTTAAAAAATTTATTGAGCAATTGAGACAAGAAAAAGAAAATTCCAGAGCTAAACAAAACCGATTAGAGGAGTACAAGAAGTTGATAATTAAATTTAGGATAGATCCAATAGATAGAAAGTCAGTTAAAATTTTATTACAAAAAATGGAAACTAAAATGAAATCTTTGAGGAAGCATCTAAAAATTTCAAGTACAAATCATGTTCAAAAAGTAGAGCTTGTCCAAGCTGAGAAGGAAAATGAGTGGTTACTAGAACAACTGATACATAGAAACAATGAAGTCACTAAATTGTAGAAGCAAGTTCAAAAATTACAAAAATATATCCAAGACCATGTTTTTGAAACCCTTGTTACAATTTATCTAAATTCACAAGATTCTATAGAATAAATTTCTAAAGTGATTGCAAATTTGAAGCTTTCATAAGTTGAATTAAGAAAAACACATAATTCTTTGGTAGAAACAAACAAGTATATTTTATTTCATGGATAAGAAAGATTATAGAAAGAACCTTCTTCATATCCAAACCTCAAATAGATAATAAGAAGTAAAAAAATAAAAGTCAATGTTTGATAACAAGTTTGGTTAAAGAACAACAAAAATATTGCCCAATTTCTAGGACCAAAATGGTAAATCGATTTCTTGGGAGGAATATAAAAAACCATTATCAAACATGAAAACTCAAATTGACAAAGATCTTGAAGCATCTGAAGCTTTGAGAGGCCAAGTTATTGTTAATTATTTACATCATGACTTTCAACTACTCTGGTAGGTGAAAATTTTGTTCACCATGAAACTAAACTATTCCAAACACTCAAGCTTACAGATGGCCTATCAAGGCTTGCTTGCATAATAGTTTCCAGATGAAGCAATATGGAAAATATGTGAAAGGATGATCACACCACTAGTAGTATAAGTCATGGATCAAGTGCCTAATCAACCAAATCAATGAAGTTTTCTCTCTAGTTATGTTAAATATAAGAATTATCATATTTCTCTTTATGAGAAAATTTTGTATCTAAATATTTTTCTAAAAATACTTTTAATTAGAAGTATTTAAGAGAGTTAAGAAGTTTTGATAGTTACTCCTGTAACTAAAAAAAATCATGTAATATTTAAAGACAACTGAACCCTAGAAAAAGGGTTTGGAGACTCTCAATTTGATTAATTGTGTAATATTGAATCTTCCTTGGAGTTTAATAAAGAAAACCATATTGATTCTATATCTTGTGATGAATTACAATATGTGGTGTTATCTTCTTATGTATTTTATTTCATTATTGTTTTCCTTCCTATGAGGTTAACGTAATATGAAATGGACATATTTTGAAGAGTATACATATTTATTAATGTTATGATAAATAACAAAAAATAACTGTATTAATTTTTGAAAGAAGTCTTAGTCAGTCCTTTGTAACCTCACACCACTACCTTCCTTTATTCCATGTCTCATTTCACATTGGAATCTTAGAGTGTAAGCTTTGGATTCCTTTTTTCCTAGAAGTAATAAATCATGTTCTAATAAATTCCTTATTTCCATCTTATTAAATAGAATTTTGTAATCATTTAAGTAAAGCCCAGTTTGGCTGAATGAGCTCATCCCTAAGAGTAAGTTAACATTATATTAAATGATGTTTTGTCTCTGATAAAATATTCTTTCAAAGTTTAAATCAATTTTGCATATGTCCTCGAAATTGACCTCCTACAGCTAGAGGGATTATCTAGGGTACAAAAGGCCTAATTTCTCAATGCTTCATGATGGAATGTAGGGCATTATATTTATTCAACGACCCTTCTACCAATAGTAAACACAATTCCTCAATGGCTCAATGAATCAATGCTTCATGAGGGAATTTAGGGCATTGTCTATCTTTAGCAACCCTTCCACCAACAAGCACTAGGTGAGCCTTCTCAATTTATCTATTATCATTTTTATTTTCAATAGAGTCATTCATTATCTCTTCTACTAGTTCTTCTAATGGATCTTCTATCACTCGGTAGGTTCTTATGTTGTTTCACTAAATGAGGTGTCATATATGTTCTTGAGCACCAAAAACATTGGCTTAAACTTAATTATCTTGAAAGTGGTTTGAATGCCAATACATTGATATTATAGGGTCGATTTGAGGAGATTATTGATTCGCTAAGGCCACAACAAAAGGTTGAGTAAAAAATCAAGAAAATGGTAATGTGGTTTCTTCATTCTTCAAAACTATTCAGTTTGGATTCAAAACTTTTTATTTCATAATAAGTTCTACAATCATATATGACTTTTATCCACTAACCTTACTTTGAATCATACTTTCTCAAAAATACCCTAAAAAAATAATCCTCTTCGAGGTTTTCTTATGGTTGTAATAAACTAGGGTATTTTTTCCCTATGATTTCTTGCATAGCTAGGTTTTATTCCAAAATTTCCTTTGCAATTAAAAAGATAACAACTCTAGTACAAAATATATCATTTAGTATCCATAGCCAATAATACAACATAACATTATAGTTCAACCAAACAATTGCAATGCTAATTGAGTTCATTATCCACATAATCCAACCAGTCTAATATAAATTTCAATTGTTTTCAAACATTAGAGTTCAACATGATTTGAGAATTCTATAATTTCAAACTATACTGTGGAATTCAAACCTGACCATAAAATTAGGATCTAAATACATAGTGAACTCTCTTATACTCTGCTACAAATCTCTCCAGGATGTCATTTAATTCAAGAGTGAGGACGTGTTCTAACCCTGATTAGTAGTTGAAACTCCTCAAACCTTGTCTCCACCTTTAGTGAGGTTTTCGGCACTTCATCCACCTTCCCAAACCCTATCCCCACCTACAGCAAGGGCTTCTATGTACTCCATCCAATTTTTGTCCTTTGTAGAGGACTTAGACCAACCTTAGATCTCCTTAAAAATCCACAAAAAGGAATATTGCCCCACAACAATGTCTCCCAAAATATTCAACATGATTTAACCTTACACAAAATGTTGAAATCCTTCTATAGGATGCAATGTATGCAAGGGTTTTTTTTTAGCTCCAAACATCACCATGTTGGTTCACTTCATTTGCTTCAATGATGTTTTTTACCATAATCCTCCATGCATCACTATGTTTCTTCACTTCAATTGCTTCAACTACTATTTCTACCATAATTTCACCTTTATCCTTCTTGTTTCATGTCATGTTTAGAATCCAAGATGTTGACCCCATAACATTCCATGAAATTCTTATAGGTTCAATTCAGTCATCATTTATGAATCAAAAACCATGTAGTTAAACTTCTCAAAAACACTTAATCAAGTTAGAATAAAAATTTATCCTACTTGTTTATCATCGAAAAATAGGCCTTCATATAATATTCAATTGTTGGCTAAGGTGGGGAAGGTGAGCACAACCTGAAAAATCATTCTCACTTTCCCCTATCCTTTTGATGTAACTACCTCAACAAATGTTTTGATTTTTAATAAATAGTCACTAGTTGAATAGCTTATCAACACAACTTTCCTTTTCTCTATATGTAAAGTATAACAATTACAATTTTAAACTTCAATGGTTTGAGTAATCGTTAAAAGAAAACCATCAATATGAACAACCACTAGCTTTAAGGTCTTTAATGTTACTATACCATAATAAGAAAATTTCAATAGATATAAGTTTAAAAAATGTCATAAGATGCTTTTGTTATTGTAACCGATCAGTATATTGAATTACCTTTATGTTTAATGCCTATATTCATAGTTAAGAAACCACTATGTTGTTATATTACATATTAGTCTCTAGTTTAAAAAAAAATTCTCAAGTAAGAATTTCAAAATGAGAGGAGGATCCAACTACACCAAGTTTGTCATTACTAGGACAATTGATCCCAATGATCTTATTGGATCCATTAGCAAAGCAAAGAGCATGGAAATAAACAAAATTTTCATTCCACCAAAACTGACATGATGAACACCAATTTAAATTTATTTGGGTCATAATCAAATGCTCCACCTATTTTCAAACAAGAACTAGGACAATAGAATATGCAACAAGAGTATGTTTATTGAGTAAATACAAGAGTCTCCAGAATAATAGAAAGAGGATTTGCAAGACTAGATTTTGCAAGGAGATCTTCATTTTGATCATCTCTCAGACATTAAGATTGATCCTAATAGGAAAACTATAAGAGAGTTGACTCCTCCATATCACTCTTCATATCTCATTAGTGATGTTGGTAGCTCTAGGTTACCTCTCTCTAGACCATTTCTCTGAAAGAAAAAAGAGAAGCCCATTTTAAGAAGAGAGATTAATACCATGAATTATATCTACCAAAGTAAAAAAAATTGATTCTTCTGCATGTACAGAGTTAGGCAGAGGATAAACGTGAACAAATATGTTTCTTTATCAATTTTCTATTTTGCAAGTGTGTATGCACGAATCTTATTGTGTTGCTATCAATTTTTTATAGTAGACAGATTGAGCCTTGGGGAATGGAAAGAGGTGGGGGAAGGGCGGGGGGGTGTTGGGGTTTGGCAAGGCCATAGAGCTTCCACCTTTACATGGTTGGACCTCTTCAGTATAAAATAATTTAGGATATGGATACTCTTGGAGCAAACCTCCCCCGTTCCAACAAAAGAACAACAAAGTCAATGTTGACTTCACTGTTGCTCCGTCAAATTGAGGAACATTTACTCCAAGATTAGACTACTCCAATAAATTATTCTTGAAACCAAGAGGAGCTTATTAAATTATTCATTTTCTTTAGTCTTTCTAATTTTTACTTATTCATAAAAATGTTTCTTAATTTATTTATTATTGTGTTGATTCTTTATATACCTTTAACACAATTTATGTGTGTTGTGGGTATTCTTACTCTTGAAAGTTGTCACCCACAAATGTAACATGGTTGGAAAGAAAGCACATGAATTTATAGGTATTTGTTATAATCTTTGAATATCAAAATATGTGATTAAATGGGTAGTATTAAGATTAAATGGTGGATTAATTATACTATCCTTATTCAATGAAAGGTTATATCACTTAGACTAGAAGAATTTAGATGCCTTGCAATGTTTAACCCACTTAGTTCTTCCAAAAAAAATATCGTACATACATCCAATTGTAGCCTTATATTTTTTTTAATACAAGACTTGACCAATTTCACAACTTAAGAAATATAGATTCAAGTAACAGTAACATTCAAAACACATAAAACATCCACAATGTAGAACACATGTAAACGGTTGCACCCAAGAGCCTCCTAAGACTATATAAAAAATTTGTACAAGCCAATCCATGAAGCATCAATAATAGTTCCTCCAATAGGGCTTACTTCCTTCTTATTGTTAGTTATTTGACATAAGTCTGCTGATCTACAAAATCCCTAAGATTGGAAAAATACCACATGAGACTTATATGACTCAAATATTGTCTTCTTGCCTCCTATCTTATGCCAAAGCATTCAATGTAGTTCTAGGTATGCTCAAAATATTTCTTGAACATCCCTAACAACTATGCCATGCATACCCATGTAGTTTCATTGTTTAGTTATGCATATTACTGTGATGAACTACATTTACATGTACATTGTAATTATCCCTTTGGTTGGATTGCTTGAACTCCTTGACACATTTGTCTTTCCTTGTAAATGGTAAGAAATGAAATAATTCCTTCAGATAGAAATAATTCTTCACTTCCCACGACAAACATTTGACAAACTTTGAAAATATTCCCCTTGACAATGGACTACACACTTTCTTTGCATTTAATTATGTTACATTGTTCCTTAGCTTCAATCCTAAGAGGTTTTAAATAAATTATAGGTCTGCCTACACAATATATTTATCAACAAAAGAAATAGGTCTAATTTGGCTTCCACCACCTCATCTTAAATGCTCCAGAAAGCCTTAGCATAATGATGTCTCCTATCATGTTTTCATAATCCAACAAAATTATCCTTCTTAGTTATGGAACTTACAACGTGGTGCACACTCATGTCAAGTAGCAAAGGCTTCATACCAATCATCGATGTTGAAGCCTTTGAAAAATATCTTATTATTGTAAAATCCCTTTGGATTATTTCACTTACATGAGGATGGCACACTTCACCACTACAATGATAAGCTAATCTTATGGAGATAGTTTATTCTTTAATGCTTCCTAATGAATGTAACAAAATCGAGTTTATTTTCCATGTATATAAATTAAACCAAGGCCACAGGGCACGTATTCCAAGCTGAATGGAGCGAAAATTTTTATAGTTGGCATCACTTGTGTTTTATTATCGATTATGGAAATTGGAATTAGAATTGCAAAAGGAAAAAGGAAATAAATGGAAAATAATTTGAGAAATAAAGGAAAATAGGAGAAAAGGAAGATGAAGAGAGAAGAATATGCATGCAAGGAAAATGAAGGAAATAAAAAGGAAAAAGGAAAAAAAGAAGAGGGAGAACATTCTACGTCTATCTTAGCTACTCTTAATCACTTCTTGGTTACTTTGGGAACATTCTAGAGTTCACTTGGACATTGAGGCATTCTCATTTGGATAGAAACAAGCAAGCAAAGGAACTTGTGGGAAACAAAGAAGAAGGTTGGAAAATAAGCTATATTAGGAGAACGTTGTAGGTAATAGGTTACATGCGTGATTTCCTTGCCGAGATTTGAATGCATGGTACATGCATTTGGTTATTTAGTTACTTTTCTATCATTTGCATGGGATTTTCCTAGATTGACGGTGGTTTCAACCTCACCTTTCAATTTCTTAGATAGCCATGATGTAGTGGTTTTACCTTTTTGATTAATCATTGGAAGACCGATAGACTTTGGATCCTAGTTGAGGTGGTCTCAGGAAAACTCCTAAGGATTGAGGATGGGGACAGTGTTTCTCCAAGAACTGTTGACATATGGGTGGAGACATGAAAATACCTTTGGGTATGGTGAAGAAAGTTAGAAGACATCTAAGTTTGTTTTGATGTTACTGATTTATAGGCCACTTGAGGTGAAATCACTATGGTTGAGGGTAGAGGTGGTTTAGACCCTAGATTCCCTCGTTGGTTTTGCTTTGGTTTATCCCATGTGATCCCACATTCATGCTTGGAATAAGGCATGGGGGTGATTGGCTAAAAGAAATTTTTGGTTTAGTTCAATATATGGTCAGATGGTATGTGGAAATCCATAAATTGGTTGGGATTATGAATATTTTATTATGTGCTATTTCTTATTGAGATCAATGAGCACATGTATTGGTTATTGTGTTGAATTTATAATTGGTTTCTCTTGAATTCATTCTAGTTAAATGATAATTATAAGCATGCCATGTTCTTGTTTTATAATGTTCTCTTGTTATGGATCTTTCTTATGGCTTAATAAGTGATTGAATGATTATGTGAATGCATGGTATACCTAGTGTTTGAAGTAGCTAGCTTGAGAGGGAGTTGAGCCTTCTTAATGATTCTTTGATGAAGCTAAGGAGACAATGAACAAATATGCATTCATGACCTGTAGTTACTATGTTTACTATGTGTTTTATGGAATGATTATCATGTTCTTGGAAATTTTGGGTAAGATCTTATCCTTAGTATTGATTATATAGGCTTATCATTGTCATAGATTAGATTCTAGACAATTCTAGGTTGTTCTGGGTTGTTGGTGTGTAACTAACCATCAATATCTAGAATAGGGCTTTTGGTCGTAGTCTCTTAACTGATACATATCAGTTGTAGCTGCATGGAGGAAGGCCTGTACATGTCGCTGGAGAATTCTAATTGCATGAACAACTTGCCATGTGTGCGACTGGGCTATATGGTCAGGGAAAAAGATAGTTCCAGTTCAAGGTAAGATCATCATTGGATGATGTCTAACATCTGGTGACGTCGTATACTTGGGAGGTTGAATTAAGTTTGAAGATGGTAGACCCCACTTCCATAACTGAAACTTGGATGTTGGGTCATGCATAATAAATCTCATCTCATGTTTACCATGGTGAACTTATAAAATAGGTCAAATGTGGGGTGGGTTGTTATAGGGTGGTATTCGAGTAAGGTTGCAACATTGGACCTGAAGGCAAATGTAGAATGTTATGCATGCATGGAAGTTGTATACATGTTTATCATGGATGCATATTAGATATTTATTGTTACAGTTATGATATCCATGTATGAGCCGATATGCTTGTGATGTTGTATTGTGAAAATCTGAACTGGCCTATGTACATGCAATAGCCTCCCCTTAGATCCATTGAGGTATGCTTTTGATTATGTTTTTACTTAGCTAACAATGGCACAATGTAGGAAATATAAGGCTATGAGATGAAGAGTAGAGTAGTTGAGTACAGTTTGTATGACTCTCCATACAGGCTGGAAGAGACATTAGTAGGATGGGGGAGATCAGTTGAGTAGCAGAGAGAGGGATATTCTCCTAGTTTGGGAGATACATTTAGAAGTTTGAAGGTAGTGTTAGAAATTAATTAAGGGAGAAATGAAATACACAAAATATTGCAGAAACACAAATACATAAATGCATAGAACAAGAGAGACACATATATACATAGTTCACTCAATTTGAGCTGCATCCACGGAGAAATAACCAATCATTCATTTTATATTATCCAACAAAATGAATAGATACAACCTACAAGAGATCCACTATAATTTCCTCTTCGCTCTCACAAAGTATCCTCTCTCTTTCTCGCTTAGAATAATAATATACATTCGCAATACAATTCCCTCATATAAGATGAGGGGTTGCCTCTAGGGAAAAAAACCTAAATTAAACATAATTTCTACCATTAGATCATCAGATAATGAATAACCCAGATTGACTACGAAATTACAATATTTTATAAGGAAAAATTTCATCTATTTTTAGATTTGGGGGTGTTTCCCTCGAACCCCCACCAAAGGAGGGGGGGCATGCTCTAAACATGCAACCGCCCACCCCTGGATCCCTTAGGTAGCAATAGTGGGGGAGAAGTCCCCCCAGACCCCCCCGTCAAGGATTGGGATCCAAAAACAACTAAAAAAGACCTCTAAATCAAGAAGATAATTTGGCTCCACATCCAACAATCTCCCACATGGAGACTGATTATATCAACTCCATTACTTCTTCACTTGCTAGAAAATGCTTCCACTTTAGACCTGAATTTTTCTCATCTTCATCATCTTTCTTAAAGGTTTATTGAAACTGGGCAGTAGATCAATTTCTCTCTCATTACAACCTTTATCAACATATCTATAGGATTCTGGTTAGTGTGTATCCTTTTCAGCTTCAAACATAGTTATCGATCAAACAAGAACTATTACATCAAAACAAGTACTCGAGTCCAAATGTCCCAAAAAAACATGAAAAAACAACCCAAAAATAAAAAGTGTTGATTCAGCATCACCATTTTTTTCAGAGTAAATTTTCAATATTTTTAAAAAATAACTGTAAAAAACAATGAAAGCCATTTTGTTTGGTGCAAAAAACACCTTGAAATCAAAAAGTGTTGATGCCAAAATAACGTCTTTTTTTTTTTTTTAGGGTACATTTTCAACATTTTTTAATAATGACCTTAAAAATAAAATATCATGACTTTCAAAAAATTTAAATTTCCAACAATTTTCAAGCATGATATTAACGATAAAATGTCACGTCTTTGAAAAGCCTTAAATTTCCAACTATTTTTAAGGATGACATTAAATTTAAAATATCACTTCTTTGAAAAGCCTTAAAATTCCAACAATTTTCAAGCATGGTGCTAAGAAAAAATATTTATAACTATTTTAAACAATAACATTAAAGATAAAATATCACGACTTAGAAAAACTTTAAATCTTGATAATCTTTCAACCATTGAATTAAAACCAAAGATTATGATTACAAAACAATCTTAAATTTTCAAAATATTTCAAGCATGACAAGCATGACATTATGGAAAAATTTTATGACTAAAAAAACTTTAAAAATGAACACCTGAATGAAAGAGTTATTATACC